>SNQJ01S0287575.1:0-10905 GCA_010110895.2 Picea sitchensis | reverse complement strand
CTCATCTTCAGATAGATTGAAAGTAGTCTTTTGGAGGTCCAAAAGCTTCCCAATGGGGAGGAGTGATCCAGGGGATCAAAATTTGCTCAAAAATCAAAGTTCTTGGAATTGCTTCAAAATGGACACATGCGTAGGCCTCATCCTCACGATCACAACGTAACTTGAACGGGTTCAAAATGACATCATATGAGTGAGATATCACGTTTTGTTTGTTTTTCCAAACACAAATTTTTTCGCTGATTGTACAATCCATACAGTGCTAACATGGCATGCCCGTACTGCTGTCATGGCATGTCCGTACTACTGACGTGGTAGGGAAAAATTGAATGTTGACTATGTAGAGATGCTGATGTGGCATGTCTATATTGGACACGTGGTAGGTGGCTGTACCAACCCGTGGCAGAGGTGACATGGAAAAGGTCGACCTGGTAGATGAGTTGGCAGTTGAGTTGGACCTGTCCGTTGGTGACATGTGGCGGTATTGGTGGACCAGTAGTATGGTGCCACATGGCCCAGATGTGAGAAATCATGTGGTGCTGTCTTCATGGTATAAAAGGTTTGTGTGTTCGTGGGGGTTGGAACCCACAACCTTCGGAGGGGGACACGTCTTGGCAGGGTCGAGCTATCGGCCCACCCATGGGGTAGTACTTAACCATATATGGCAGAGAAACCTTATATGTTTTCACTGTGGTGTATTTTGCACGAGGTCTGGGCTGGGGCTCAGCCCCAACCCCCGGTTGTATACTCTCCACCATATGACTCTCAAGCATAGAGTTGCAACGGTTATGCGGGTAGGTGCTAGATTCCAGTTTGATGCTAGGCCACATGGGCCATGCGACCAACATCTCCGCGGAAAAAGGTGCTATGCCTCTAACTGTTCGACAATGCGCCCTAATTCTTGGAATGGTGCAGTGTGTTGGGTTTTTGGCCTAGTAACGTTGTGGGAGCCAGGTTAGTCACACACAAGTGCGGATTGGAGAACCAAAGACAACAAGCTTGAAGGGGAAATTTTCCAAGAGGATATATTCTTTAGTTTTTGTCCAATTCAGGTGCAGAAAGAGCCCARCTAGCGGTTTTTACATGTTCTGGAGCCATTGGAGCTATCTATTTGGAATTTTGAGCATTGTAAAGAATTGTTTTTAACACTTTAAGGAAATAATTAAAAAAGATCCATTGGAAGCTAGACCAGGAGATGTAGCCCAAGAGAGGGGTGAACTCCTTTATCATTTGCTGTGTTATGTGTTTACTTTTATGGTTGTTATTGATGGTTATTATGTGCATCTTAAGTGCAAAAAAACTCTCTAGTTTATGTGTTTGCAAATTGATCCTTTTTCTCAAGCACACATAATTAACACTTACAAATATTTTAAAAGATACAAGTCTTCTCATTTTCAGATCATCCTCCAAATCCCCATGGAAAATAGTTGTTTTTACATCTAATTGTTCAAGATCCAAATCTTCTACTGCCACAACACTTAAAATAGTCCTAATTGAAGTCATCTTAACAACAAGAGAAAATATTTCATCAAAATCTATACCTTTGTTTTGTGCAAACCCCTTTACAACAAGTCTAGCCTAGATGGAAAAAAATTGAACCCATTTATAACCAAGTACCAAGTCTGGTTATTTAACAAGGAGTCAATTTCCTCTTTCATGCCTTGCTCCCACTTATTTTTAGTTTCTACCTGCATTGCCTCTTCATAATTTTCTGGTTCATCAAAATCAGTCAACAATAAATAATATAATTAAGGAGAGTATCGTTCAGGGGATCTATGTTGGCATAGGGGAAAACCCAGGGTTAGGGGCTTAACAATGCACCCAAAAAACCCCGACTACCGACCATTTTGACAACACCTACAAAGCAGGCGAAGTCTCACCCGAGGTAGAAGCTGGGGGGGTTACAGGATGCAGATGTATGTAACCTGGCTGGGACACATATATGTGATAATAACACTTCATAGGGTATTCTGTTAACGCTTAGGAAGTGATATACCTTAGTTCATTGACCTTATTAACATCGCAGAACATACCCAAGGATGGATGTAGTGTAGCAACAACAAAGATTATGCACTTTAATCACTTAGCACTTAACACTGTGGATCAGATCTAACATTTAACATAAGAAAAGCATTTAAGCAAAACATACATATTCATTACACATTCTAATCTAATCTCTAAGAAAAACATAACAGAGATAACATTGCACAAAGAAAACCATAAGACACAAGATGTACGTGGTTCACCCCAATGTGGGGCTATGTCCACCAACCGTTTTGCCTCTTTATTATTCGTCTGAATCTTACATTCATTCGCTCCTGTGCACTAAGCCACATAGTCAAGATTCGCACCAGACAGGGGATCTGCACACTGAGAACCATATCCTCCTTCCAAAACTAGGTCAAGGCACATATCAACCTCTTTATCAATCACAAAGCCTTAACACACGAACATTCCCTTGCACAAATCCACCCAAACTACTTGCACTTAGCTTAAAAACTACTACTTCTACCACACATTCTTCTTTTATTTATACTTTTACAAACCCTTACGATAAGGCCTAAACATGGGAAAGCCCATGGGCTGACATCCCATAAACCCATTACAAAAATCCTAGAGAACCCCTTACTGGGTCCACATATCCCACAAAAATGGGCGAGATCCGCAATCTCAGCTCCCCCTGGGTGCTCCTTCCTCGACCAATTTGTCGAAGTCCAAAAGTGGGCCAACTCTGGCCAAGGTTTCCTCAAAACTTAGTTGAGGGCCAACATGCCCCCAACACTCACTTGTGACTCATTCCAAGTCACTCAGGTCTGGACAATGTTGCTTCGAAGGCCTTGAGACTAACTCTAGATGCCTCGACTTGCTGCTTCGCCTGAGTGTCCTGATCATCAAACTCCTGGATCGTCTGCTCTGTAACATGCTCTTCTAGGTTCTATTCTACTGTTGCAACCACTTGATCTAGTTGTGAGCCCTATCCATCAATCTCTTCGAACACCTTGCAGGCTTCATCCTGCATAGGTTGTAGCTTCTGCGTCACTTACATTACCCTACCTTGGAGGGCAGTGATCTGTTTCTATACTGTGCGTCGCTCCTGGGATCTTTTCATTCTTTCTACCGCAGTGAGAAACTTCATCTGCGCCTGCATTGAAAACCTGCTGCTGCGCCTCCTGTAACTGTGCTTCCATCTTCCTTAGCTCTGGATCCTTGGTGAGGTGTTCATATGTTTGTGAACTTCTATCACTCATTTTTTTGCATTTTGAGGTGAGGGATCTTATCCTTACTAGTATGTTCTTAGCGGCCTCCTCCCTCTGGTCATGCACCTCCTGCGAGGTGCTCGGTACTATTTGGGCCTCCAATTCTATTATCCTAGCCTGAAGCTATTGGAGGGTCTCAACGAGCTTCACTATTTGAGCTTCGACCAACTCTTGCTCTTCCTATGCCAAGCCTGGTAGAGAGTGATATTCTTTACTTACCGCTTCTTTGACCATGGCTCGCTCTCCAAGCAACTACTCCTTTTATCTTTGTAGTTGAGATTTTTCCTCTTGGAGCTTCACCTAAAGCTCTGCTTTCTCGCTTTCCTAGGCTTCTAGATTTTCCTGTGTTGCTCGTATTTGTGCTAAGACTTCGTCTTTCTCCCTTTTCAAGGCTTCTGTAGCCCTCTCCTTCTCTTCCTAGACTTTTTGAAATCGAGCTTCTGTTGCATCCGCCGGTCTTCTTAATTGGGCTGGTTCATCCCCCAATTCTGTAGTCTGTGACAAGGAAGGTGCAGTGGGTACTGCGTGGACTAAAAAAACAACTTGTTGTACCTCCTTCAATTCCTTCTTGATACTTCCATATAGATCCTCCTTATTCTCTCCATATATTTGCAAGATGTCCTCAGAAGCGTCCTCCATAGCTCCACGGACCAGACTAATGTCATCCTCCGTGAGGGTGGCTTCCAACTGGGGCTTATTAACACACGTCTTCTTCCTGGCTGAAGGTTTCTTCGGATAAACTTTCCTCTTCTACGGTGTTACTGTCCCAACAGGTGGACAGGGGGATATTCAGGTGGAGGGGTGGTAGCTTCACCTCCTCCTTGCTCTTCTTCTCCTTCATATCCTCCTCCTTGTCCATTTTTTTCATCTTCTCCTCCTCCTGGTGAGCCAGACCCGTCATCTTCATAAGTGTTGTCCTCCTCATCAATCTCTATATCCTAGACTTCCTTATGCTTTTTCTTCTTCTTCCTCCCACTGCACTTTACGACATGCTCGACTCGGGTAACTATGGGGCTTCCTATGGTGTCATTGTCAGATAATTCTGCATCAACGACATGTTCAAGAAATTCCTCCGGCCACTCCTTTGTAATATTCTCCATATCATCATCCGTCAACTTGTAGTACGACTACAATTATTCCTGGTTCTCATATCTGCACATGGTGATGTAGATGAAATGAGGATCAACATGAAACTTTTCTATTGTTTGGTATTGGTGCAGGGTGCACGGTGYCATGCACATAAATGATTCGATGGCGATGTTTAACTACTGATAGTATGCATGAAACACGACATTGGACTGCCACTGCTTCGTCATGTCATTGGTGTACTACAGGGTTGAAAACCRAGTGGCCAACAACTTCGAGGGTTCAATMTCTAGAAAAGTGTCTCCTTTAGGCATTTTCCAAGTGACAAATGTGATCAAAATTATCAGCCAGTTGTAATGGAATTCATATCCCAAATCCTGGGCTTTGTGATAATCCTTCTCTAGCTCGTTGATGAGGTAGTTCGCCCAGTTCATCTGCATTCCCTCCACACATTTTCTTGCGAGGTCCACCACGAACTTGATGACCTGTGTGGGGCGGTTCTTCCGTTATGGCCCAATCTCAATGTCCAAGAGAGGTCCATCATCCCATGAATGCATTTTCTAACCATTCTGGAGCATCAATCTAACGGTCGGGGCACCTCCAACAATCATCTAACTTCACCAAGGAAAAGTCCCATTCTGTGCAGACCTGTTGTTCCAGCGAAGTTCAATTCCTGTGAACCTACCTCCTACGAGGTTCTAGTCTGAGAAGTCTTCCATCTAGTCTCTGTAGCTTCTTGTAGCTTTTCCAACTTAGCTTTATTTTTATTGAGCTTCCTTTCCTTCTTTCCTGTTATATGAGTCTCTCTAACTATTTCTGGAATACTCTTTCCATTCTTATTCTTATATTCCCCTAGCGTGGTGGCTTCACACTGTTGAGGTTCCCTTAAAGGGTCTATAGTTAATATCTCTTTTCTTAACACTTCCTAAGTGGGCATACTTCTTTCTTGAATAGATAGGTTCCTCAATCTTTCTTGCATTCTTTCAACCTTGATAGCTGATTCTCTTGCCTTCTGTCCCTCCTATATTGTTACTTTGTTCTGTTGCTTTGACTTAGCCTCTCGTTATTCTATTAGTCAGACTATTTTCCTAGCTATGAAATCCCTTAATTCTTTCTTTTTCTTTTCTCTAGCCTCTTCCTCTGCTTTTCTTCTGATTTGATCCTTGTCAATCCAAGTCTTACCTAACAATAGTGGGAAAGGGGCGCAATCCCCAACAAACTTAATGACTTCAAATTCCTCTTCAATTGATGTTCCATGAACAATAATATGTACATTAGTAACTCTTCCACATAGGGTTATCATCTTGCCCTTAAACAAGCCTATCCTTCCCAATGAAGGTACCACAATAGGCTTTCCCAAAATTTTCCAAGTTTCTTCTGTCACAATATTCACTTGTGTTTCTTCATCCAAGACATAGTCTATGTCGAAGTCTTCTATTCTTGCACTTATGTACTATTTTACTTTCATGATCTCTGGTAAATTGACATCTTTGTGAATATCCATCGTCTCTTTCAACTGTAATAATGTAGTCTGAACTTCCTCTGGCCTTTTCTCTTTATGACTTTCTAACATTCCCTTAGTCTCTTGACTTTCTTCATAGTTTTCTTGTCTTATGTTCAGCCCTTCAACTTTAGCAATAATCCTTGGACAATCCTCAACCTCATGACCAACAATCTTACAAAAAACACAAATAGGACCTATGTCAGGGCATTCCCTAGCAAGATGTTCTGGTCTTATGCATTTATAACACAAAGTTAATCCTCTTTTTCTTTTAAATGTTCCCCAACCTCTTCTGTACTGTGCACTTCCCCTTGGATCATAGTGATAAACCTGCAATCTGCAAAAAATATTTCTAGGTTCCTGCATCCACTTATTAGTCCAAAAACTCTTTCTATGCATATGAATAACATATCTTTCTTCATTTCTATTAAATTTACTTGAATCATCTCTTTCTTTCAACTGCGCCCTAGCCTTCATATTAGGAAAAAATCTATTAAACATACTTAAGTTCATGCTTTCAAAAAAAAAAATTTCACTTATCTTTCTCTTGCCAAAGCACAAATATTTACCTATTTTAGGATCTTACCTCTCTTATTCATATCAACTTACTTTCTTAGCACAAAGCTTCACAAGTCAAGTAGAGTACTACACACTTCAACAACATATCTACTCACATAACTTTACTTCAGTTCCCAACAATCACAGTTTCAGGTCTCGACAACGAAACCATTTGTGGGCGCAGGGGTAGACCCAAGGTTCAATGCTTAACAACGCACCAACAAAAGCCCAACTATTGGCCCTTTCGACAACACCTATGAAGCAGGTGAAGTCTCACCTGAGGTAGAAGCAAGGGGGGTTACTGGACGCAGATGTCTATAACCAGGATGGGACACAGATCTGTGATAATAACACTTCACAGGGTATTCTGTTAATTCTTAGGAAGTGATATACATTAGTTCATTGACCTTATTAACATCACAAACCATACCCAAGGATGGATCTAGAGTAGAAACAAAAAGATTATGCACTTCAATCACTTAGCACTTAGCACTATGGATCAAATATAGCATTTAACATAATCAAATCATTTAAGAAAAACATACATATTCATTACACATTCTAATCTAAGCTCTAAGCAAAACATAACATAGATAAAATTGCACAAAGAAAAACATAAGACACCATATGTACATGCTTCACCCCAGTGTGGGGCTACGTCCACCAACTGCTTCACCTCTTTATTATTCGTCTGAATCTTACATTCATTCGCTCCTATGCACTAAGCCACATACTCAAGCTTTGCACCAGAAATGGGATCTGTGCACTGACCACCAGATCCTCCTTCCAAAACTAGGTCAAGGCACAGAGCCAACTCTCTAACAAGCACAAAGCCTTAACACACATACATTCCCTTGCACAAAGCCACCTGAACTACTTTCACTTAGCTCAAAAGCTACTACTTCTACCATACATTCTTCTTTTATTTATACTTTTACAAACCCTTACAATAAGGCCTAAACATGGGAAAACCCATGGGTTGACATCCCATAAACCCATTAAAAAAACCCTAGAGAACCCCTTACTGGGTCCACATATCCCGCAAAAATGGGTGAGATCTGTGATATCAACTCCGCCTGGGCACTCCTTCCTTGACCAATATGTCGAAGTCCAAAAGTGGGCCAAATCTGACCAAGGTTTCCTCAAAACTTGGTCGAGGGCCAAAAATCTACTTAACCTAGTAGATCTTCTAACAACACTTATAGGAGTTTGAGGTACCTGTTGCTCATGTTGTTGTACATTTTGATATTCTGGTACCTTTGGAATTTCTTTTTCAGTGATCTCATCAAGCATTGTGTATTCTGGTTTTTCTTTTTCTCGTTTCTTTCCCTGCAACCGATCTTTGTACATGACCTTCTCATTGAATATGATATATATACTCCTAATTATTTTGAGTTTTTCATAATCCCATAAGCGATAACCAAAATCATTAACATTGTATCCAATAAAGGTACACTTCTTCGATTTTGCCTCAAGTTTTGTTCTATTTACTTATCAAATATGGACAAATGATTCACAACTGAAAGTCTTCAAAAATGAATAGTTTACCTTTTTACATGTCCATTCCTCCTTTGGAATTCCACCATCAGAAGATCTTGAAGGTCCTTTTTTTATCAATTAAACAACAATATCTACAACATCTGCCCAAAACTGTAAGGGAAACCCTGCATGCAATCTCATAATCCTTGCACACTCCATGATTTTCCTATTCATCCTTTCTGACACTCCATTTTCTTATGGTGTTCCTGGAACTATTTTCTCTTTACGAATCCCATGGTATGAACAATAATCATAAAAATCCTTGCTGCAATATTAACCTCCATTTTTTGATCTAAGACACTTCAATGTTTTTCCTATCTCATTCTCAACCAAATATTTCCATTTCTTAAAAGTATTAAAAACATCATATTTTTGTCGAATGCAATAAACCCAAGTTTTTCTAGTTGCATCATCAATAAAAGTAACATAATAATGAGAGCCGCCAAGAGATGATACTTGAGCTGGTCCCCATACATCTGTATGCACAAGATCTAACCTTTCACTCTTCTTTTCTTTTCCAACTCTGAGAAATATGTCTCTCTTTTGTTTTCCATAAACACAATGCTCACATAAATCCAAATCAATTTGTGTAAGATCTGGCAAAAAATTCCTTTTGTGAAGTATTTGCATCCCCTTCTCACTCATGTGTCCAATCCTATGATGCCACAATGCCGCATCCACTCCCGTAGAAGCTAAATAGATAGAAGAGTTAGTATTACAAGTACATAAATAGAATGTACCTACGTTCTTTCCTTTTACTATCACCAGTGATCCTTTGGTGGCCTTCCATGCCTTATCCGTAAATATGGATATACAACCTTCACTTTCCAACTGCCCTATTGAAATTAGATTTTTCCTTAGATTTGGAACATGTATTACCTCTTTCAACAACCATTGGTTTCCATTCTTTTGTTTTATTTGTACCTTACCCATTCCAACAATTTTGCATGGTGCATAATCACCCAAATGAACATGTCCAAAATAACCTTGAACATAATATAGAAAATGTTTCCTATGGGGTATGGAAAGAAATGAAGCCCTTGAATATACTACCTAAGACACAAAAACATTATCTACAGAAAGAATCAAATCATATTGTAACATATCTCCTATTACATTTTCTTCCTGATTTTTTTCCTGCTGCCCATCTCTTTGTTTCTTTGAAGCTCTACAGTCTTTCTTCGGATGTCCTTTATTCCCACTATTCTAGCACTATCTTTCCTAGTTTTGATTTGGGTCTTCCCTTCCTAGAATTCCCACGGTTCCCTAAGCCCTTTCCTCTATCCTTTTGTCTTCCCCTATTCTCCATGTTTAACACATTACCTGATGTCTCACCTGTGATTTTTTGTCACATTTCCTCGCTAAGTATAACGCCAACAACATCATCAAATTTTAGAGTGTTTGAACCAGAGTTAGAGTTACTTATAGCCATGAAAAGTCCATTCCAACTTTCTGGCAATGAACACAATAATAGAAGAGCCCTGGCCTCATCATCAAAGTCCACTTTTACAGAACTTAGTTGATTAGTAACCATATTAAATTCATTTAAATGATATACAACAGACACACCTTCTGACATATTTAGAATAAATAATCACTTCATTAGAAATACCTTATTGGACACCAAGGGTTTTTCATACAGTTTAGCCAATGTGTTCATCAACTCCTTCGTTGTATTTTCTTTTGAAATATTGAAAGCCACCGATGCTGCCAGGCTCAACTGTATCGTTCCTAGTGCCTTTCTGTCAAGAACCTCCCATTATTCATCCTTCATGGTCATCGAATTATTTTTTATTATGCCCAATGGTAGGAATAGATCCTTCTGATATAAATAATATTCCATCTGCATATTCCATAACTGGTAGTTTTGGTAATTAATTTTCTTGACACTAAACTTTCGATCTTCCACCATTGTTCCCACTCAAAATAGGAACCCTCTTTTCCTGTGAGTTACCTTTCACTCTGATACCAGTTATTAGAAAAACAGGATCACAGAGAAATAAAATAAAACAAATGTGGAAATAAAACACAAAAGATACACAATACAATAGAGACATATATATATGTGGTTCACCTAGTGTTGGCTACATCCACCAGAGAAATTGCTAGGTCCTTCCTTTTTATTATCCAACAAAATGAAGGGATACAACCTACAACACACTCGTTGTAATTTCTCTTCTTTCTCTCACAATATCCTCTCTCAGAATACAATAATCACTCTCATGCACAACCATATTAAATTCCCCTCATAAAAATTCTAGGGAAAAAAACCCTAACATAACTTCTACCGTCATATCTGTGACCTTATAATGAACAATTCATACTGACTATGAAAGTGCAATATTTTATAAGGTAAATTTTTCCTTCGGGGGCCCGCTGGGCCCCAGACTTCCCAGCCGAGGGGATGAACTGCCCAGACCTCATAGGGGGGGAAAGCCCCCCATGTGGAGGGGTGTACAATCTTCATGGGGTATAAACACGACTGAAAACAAAGACCTTTGAATCAAGAAGATAATCAGGCTCCACAACCAACCCTCTACAAAGGCACCCATGAACAAGACACTACAACCCCTTGTATATCATTAACCCCATGACCATTGAGTCTTGACCCTTAAAAAAATCATATAATTTACATGGCTTAGAGAGGGATCTCTTGCAAACAATCCTTGACCTAGGGCAAGATCTACCCAATAGGACACCTTGTCAACCCTCCCATATCCAAGCTTGGCAAGTAGCATAATGTCTTTGAGCATTTAATTGTTTGATAGGGTAATCTTTGATGCACATGATCAGGTGGCTCATTTTTTGACTTGATTTAATTATCATGATATTTTGACTTGATATCCTTGGAGGGTGTGCTTATTTGTCTTTGCAGGACCTAGTTGGTGGACAATTTTGGAGGAACAAGCCTAGCTTGGGATTCCATGGGGCTTGAAACCCACATGTGGATGCCAAGGGTCTACATGC
>SNQJ01S0287572.1:0-10905 GCA_010110895.2 Picea sitchensis | reverse complement strand
AGGGAGAAAGGGGTAGAGGGAGAGAATGAGAGAGAGGGAGGGGGAGAGGGAGAGAGAGAGAGGGAGGGGTAGGGGGTATAGAGAGGGAGGGGGGAGAAAGATAAGGAGGGAATGAAAGATAGAGTAAGGGAGGGAGGGGGTGAGAGACATATTAAGTGGGGGAGAGAGGGAGTGTTGGGTGCAGGCCAAATTTGAGAGAAAAGAACGAAGTGGGAGGCAGATGAACATGCAGAAGAAGCATCACGTGTAAGATAAACGCACATGCAGGAAAAACAACACGTGCAAAACAGACGTGCATGCAGAAGAGGAAGGCATGCAAGGCACACATGCAAGAAGACCTAACTAGGATATGGTTAGGGTTTTGGTAAGAGAATGTAATTGTTGGTAAGCCGAAAATATGTATAAGTAGGTACCTAGGAGGTCTAGTTCGGAGGAGTTTTTGGTTGGTTTTTGTATTCAAGAGAGTTATGAGGCTCAGAGTTGAATGTCATGTTTTTTGTCATTGTATCATACTAGTACTTCGATCTATTTTTGTAAGTTGTTGAACTGAGGAGAGGGATTAAGGTAGATCTTAAGGGTTAGATCACATACTAAGGAGCCTGGTGTGATCTAGTCCCTAGACCACCTCATTGTAAGATCTCAACCTGTTATGATGGAGAGTTGTAATGCATGTGGCGCTGTAGTTTTGGAACAAAGATAATAAAAGAGAAGAATAGCCAAAAAAAATTGGATGTAGCCCAGGAGGGGTGAACCATGGTAGACCCTGCGTTATGTGACTGAATGTTATGTATCTTCTTTGGTGTTGTTAATTAGATGTTAGATAAATGAATGAATTAGACATATATGATATTTACATGCATGAGTAAGAATGACAGTATAATGAATCTAGATGTATGAGCTAGTAAATGAATAAAGATCACAAGGTGCAATCATATATCCCCACTCATTCCCAGGATGCAAGAATTTGAGCATTGCAGCCACCCATAAGAACTATCTCGGGTGAGACTGCGCAGTGCATCCTATGTGTTGTGTTGTCTCCTAGTTTACCAGGAGGGCTGATAGTTTTAGGGAGGTGTTGTTGGAAACCAAAGAGGACCTAAACCTGGGTCAGCCCAAGAAAGGTGGAAGGAGTAACCAATAAACCCAACAAATGGTTTCGTTGCCGGTTGGAACAAAAAGGGTTTGAGTGAATGAGATATGTTGAAGAGTCATCGAGATCTGGTGACACAACGTTAAAAGAATGAGAACATAAAAGGGGGATGTTCATACCATGGAACCCAACGAAGGTAGAGATCAAGAGCTGGTTGAAAACAAAGGAGCTGAAATTTGCGCAGAAAGATAACAGAAACCCAAAGTTAACATCATGCAAATATTTGGACAAGTACGTATTCAATGAATTGCATGAAGTATTTTTCTGTGATTTCCCACATGTGTTGGAGGAGTGGATATTGAGGTTGAAATACAACCACCCTACAAATCGAATCTGACATCTAGAATGGAATCCTATTGAGATCGCGCAGTTACAACAAGTTGACAATAAATTTATGCGTGCAGTAGATTTCTGGTTAGACGACATTGTTGCAGGATTTATCATAGAATTTACAGTAGATACTGTGAAGTATTACAATGCAACAGAGAAAGAGTTCATGAAGGGTCCTCGAGGTAGGTATATCAGATTGTTGTATACTTACATCAAGATGTTATTGTATAAAAAAGGTGTAATGACAATGTCCTCAAACAATCAAACTTCCCTGCGTGCATGGGGGAAGGGGGGGAGCACTGACAAGAGACATCGAAATGGAGAAAGTGATGGATAAAGGAAAGAAGGAGGAGGCCTTGGATCCAATCATGATTGAGGGAGACCATATCAAGAAGATCATGAAAATAGTTGGAAGAATGTTTAGTGGAGTACCCTACCAATATAAGATGAACAAGAAGAAGAGAGCCATAGCCGCTAGGGAAGCCTTGGAAAGTGATGAAGAAGAAGTAGAGGATCTCCGAGCTGTGGAGAAAATTGAAGATATATTGCGCGTGACATATGAAAGGAAGATAAGAGGTCCAAGAGAAGAAACTGGAGGTATAACTCCTATCCATATCAGTGTCGGTGTAGAACCCATAAACCCATGTGAGACCAATACACCAGAAAGAACACCATTGTTTAGGAAACTGAATTTCAGTGGAAGAAACGTAGTAGGAAGTACATCTACACAGGGAGAAACAACTGGGGGATCCAGTTCAGGAATCATTAGTCAAGGATCTACATTGTATTGAGGTAGTAGTTCAACATTCAGGATGGAATGACATGATCCCACCATCAGGTTACCAGAATTAAGGGATAGGCGTCGGAAAACCCTGAGAAGCAATTGTTTATCTGTGAAAATATCTCGGAAGAAAAGCATATCACAGATGAGGATACTGAAATTTCACATTTATCCATCATTGTAAGAGACCGTGTACTTGATTGGTACATGAGCTTAGCTGCAAACAGTCCACCAGGAACAACTAGAATGATTATAGATATCACGAAGTTGATGATAAATGAAATCTAGAAGCCTAGCTCAGAGGATCAATACATGAATGAGATGATAGAGATAAGGCAGAAACTAGGAGAATATATCTGGGAGATAGACCATAGATTCAAACGATTGAAGGGAAAGTTGAAGTATGTCATGACAAATTTGCAACATAGGCATCTATTTGTGAATTCACTACTACCACACTTGAAATACCCTTTGGGACAACATAAGTTTCAGACCCAAGAAGAGGCTCTGTAGGCATCCTTGCAACTAGAAGAGAACCAATATAAGAAGACAGATCCAACAATATAGGAGCTCAAGGTAGACCGAAGAATCTAACATTTAAATTAAACCAGAACATGAGTAAGGACAAAAGGGAAGTTGTTTGGTGTACCACATGTAGGACAGAAGGATACCACATGAACGAATGCACAACATTCACACAGTACATGGAAATAGGATTGTTGAACCCTTTGTCGATGAGAGGACTATGGTGTGATATTTATAAGACACAGGGGCATGATCCATATCATTGTTCAATGATGCAGAAATACCAGATAGTGCCTAAGAGTTCATATTGCAACTTTTGCAAGTTAGTAGGCCATGATGACAAAGATTGCAAGATAATGGAGCTTATGAGGGAAATAAAATTAGACACCTATAGGGTGCTAGAAAAGATGATGATGGGGCAAGATGCACCACAGTTTAACCAAGTACCATCCCCATATAACACTATGCCACAACAATATAACACTACACAGTTGCAGTACAATACCACGCAGCCATAGTATAATCTCGCACAGTATAACTAGGTGCCACAATACAACGCATCGCGAGGAGATCGAGTTGGCTACATAGGTGGAGGATGAGGTAGAGGGGGCTTTGGAAGAGGCATAGGACCGATGGTATTCCATAAGTGTCAACAACTAGGACACTATGCAAGAGAATGTACACTTCCACTTGCGACATGTATGTATTTTCATGCATCCGACCATGACACAAAAGACTGTCTGACACTATTGGGGAAGATCTAGAAAAAGAGAAATCATAAAAATAATAATTCATTAGATTTCTGTAGAAGCAAGGGATGATGGATGATATATCAACATAGTTACGTGCGGAGGAGCTAAGACAGGAGATGACCCAGTAAGACAAGATCCAACACAACACCAATAGGTAAAGAATAACGTTGTGCCACAGAAGAAGTTTGAGGCGCAAAACGAAAAGAAGATATTCAAGCAAGCCATAAAAGAATTCTTGAAGCCAGACATTGCATATACATCATCTGCACAACATACTCAGGACGTACCAACGTACGAGATGTCGTCATCGTTGGATCACACTAATGAAGCACATCCCATAGGACAAGTAAGTATAGTAAAGGATTTTCTGCAATCTTGTGTTAAACTATTAAATGATCCATCATCTATTAAAGTGTTACAAAATATGTTAGAAATATGTAGCATAGATGTATAGGGAAAGATAGAACAAAAAATAGTTAACCATCTACACACGAGGAGAATGGCAAGCAGGGAATTCAGACTGAATGCCAACATTGGAGATTTCAACATGGGGGATATTATACTGGATTTAGGCTTTGAAGTGAATGTACTAAACAAGAAGACATGGCAATGTATGGGAGAGCCCACATTAGGATATTCACCTGTTCAGTTGAAACTAGAAAATCAACATAGGGTTCTACTAATTGGGAGGCTAAAGGGTGTGACAATAGATCTAGATGGAGTGCACACTAAAGCCGATTTCGAAGTAATAGAAATGGTGGATGGCACAACACCTTATCTAACATTAATTGGCTTGGATTGGGTGTTTGATAATCATGCCATAATCAATTTGAAGACGAGGAAGATGACATTCGAGTCAGGAGAGTACAGAGTCATTGCGCCATTATATCCATCATAAGGAGAAAGGTTTGTAGAACCCACTTGTTTAGACCTCGAGGAAATTAACCAGTTATACAGAACCATCACGCAAGAAGAAGATTATGTGAATCCAACTCCATACGAAGTACTCAGTTGGAGAAGTATCACGTCATGCATATCAAACTGAGATACAGGTTTGGAGAATTGGCAATAGATATTGCATGAAGTCTCCACAAGAAGTTGCACAAGAATACACCGCGCAGTAAGATGGGTAGGTACAGAGATAAGAGAACCTCCCAACTTTCATGGGGTGAATGACTTAGAAGAATTCCTAACAAGATTAGAAGATGAAGTGTTAGAAAATAAGAGGCTCTTAGCCTTGGATATAACACTCAAGGAAACATCTACAAGATGGTGGGGGCGCACAAAAAAATAGTCAAGGACTGGTACCAATGTAAACGACATTGCGCATCAGATTTGGCGCGGAACAGGGAAGCAACCAACTGCAAAGATATGATGGACAAGGGACACTAGCAGAACACTTGGAGAAGTTAAGAACACTACGGAGAATGACATCACCAGGAGAATTGTCTCATAACGTTATTCACACATTGGAATGGATTCCAACAAACTGGTATGTAGACCAGGAATTGCGCAGAGGCACTACAGAATGGACAGTATTACAACATAATTTTATAGTCACTTTCTCATTTGAACATCAGAACCCGAACATAGATTCAACACTCAAACAAATCATAGGGGTAATATTCATTCAAGAACCAGAGGTTGAACTCATAACAGAGTATCAACAGTAGAATAGACAGACAGTGAAAGAACTAATGTCATGCTACCATGAGTAGGAAGAAGCACCAGATGAAGATGACCCACACAACATTCACATTACAGAAATCGAAGGTGAAAGAGGGGTAGAAGGTCCACCTCTAGAATCAAAAGTGTTTGCTACGTCGATCAAGGTGAATAAAATCAACATTGGGACAACTGTGAATCCCAAAATGGCCAACATCGGAGACTATTAGGATGAGCAAACAGTAGAAAGCATAACAGAGTTATTGCACGAGTACAGTGACATGTTCCCAACAACCTTTACAGAGATGAAAGGCATAGTAGGAGAGACAGGATAGATGAATATACCTCTCAAATATGAGGCTAGATAAGTTAGACAACGACCATATAGATTGAACCCAATATATAAGCAGAAAGTAAAAGAAGAAATTGACAGAATGTTGGAGGTTGGAATCATAGAACCAGTGGAGGAATCTGAATGGGTAAGCCCTATGGTAGTTCAGGAGAATAAGGAGGAAGGGATAAGGATATGTGTTGACTTGAGGAAACTGAATGATGCTTTCCTACATGACCCTTTTCCTACCCCTTTCAAAGATGAGGTATTAGAGAAAGTAGGAGGCCAGGAAGCATACTCATTCACATATGGATTCGTAGGCTACCATCAGATCAAGATAGCCCCAGAAGACAGGTAAAATACCACTTTTTCCATAGAATGAAAATCCTACCAATACACAGTCATTTATTTTGGATTGAAGAATGCACCAACAATATTCTTGAGATTATTCATAGCTGCATTCAAAGAATTCATCCACTAGTTTTTAGAGGTGTATCTGGATGATTGGACAGTCTATGGTCTGTTGAAAGACCGTGTATAGGTGTTAAGGATAATGTTGGAAAGATGCAGGCAGTGTAAGATATCATTAAATATCAAGAAGTGCATTTTTGGGACACCTTTTGGGATACTATTGGGCCATATAGTGTGCAAACAAGGCTTGCTAGTAGATCATGCAAAGATTTCAGTGATTGTCAATTTACCACCACCAAAATTAGTACATCAGTTGAGATAAACATTGGGACACACATGATACTACTGGAAATTCATAAAACGGTATGCGCAGATCACTGCATCGATGGAGAAACTCTTGAGGAAAGATAGTAAATTTCAGTGGAATGAGGACTGTCAACGTGGATTGGACACTCTAAAAGAGAAAATGGTAACAACACCAATACTAGTATTCCCAAACTAGGAAAATACATTTCATGTGCATGTAGATGCATCAACGATAGCACTTGGAGCTCTTTTGGCGTAGCCAAGAGCTGGAGAGTTAGACCATGCTATAACATTTGAAAGAAGAAAATTGTCAGAGTCAGAGCAGAACTACAATACTACAGAAAGAGAAGGCTTATAAATGGTATATGAACTGCAAAATTTCATACACTATCTACTTGGGAAACATTTTAAATGTTCACAGATCATTCTACCCTAAAATACCTAGTCAATAAGCCAGTGTTGGGGGGGATAATTTGTAGATGGCTACTGTTGTTTCAGGAATTTGACTTTGAAGTGATAGTCAAACCAAGGAAGTTGAATGAAGGACCTGATCACCTATCAAGGATCACTAAAGGAGAAGAACCTATGAATTTAGAGGACAACTTCCTTGATGCACAGTTATTTTCAGTCCAAGTAGCTGATGAATATTTTGCCGCCATCATTCAATACTTGAGTACATGGATTGTGCCACAAGAATTCAACACTATGTAGAGGAAAAATCTAGTAGTCATAGCTACAAAATGTCAATTGATTGTAGGAAACTTATACAATATGGGTGCAAAAAACATCTCGAGAAGATGTGTACTAGAACATGAAATGCCTAGGATTTCAGCAGAGGCCCATGAGGGAATTGATGGAGGAAATTATGCAGTAAAAGCTATCGCGCATAAGGTATTATGCGCGGGACTATGGTGGTCGACCATCCACAGAGATGCAAAGGACTATTTCCATAGATGTGATGTATGTCAGAGGGTTGGAAAACCTAATAAACAGGATGAGATGCCCCTAAGACCACAAGTAACCCTGCAAGTATTCGACAAATGGGCAATAGATTTTGTGGGACCAATTAATCCACCAACAAAGAGGTCAAGAGCAGGTATATCATTACTGTGACAAAGTACTTAACCAGATGGGCAGATGCAACACCGGTAAAAGATTGCAACGTAGAGACAACAACACACTTCCTATTTGAGCAAGTGATCACCATATTTGGATGTCTAAGGATTTTGATGAGTGACCAAGGAACTCACTTCATCAATAGTACTATCAAGGCTATGACTGAGAAGTTGGAAGTATATCATCAAAAGAGTACACCATATCACCCTCAAGCAAATGGAACAGTGGAAGCCTTTAATAAGATCCTAGAGAATGCATTGACAAAAATCTGCAATGTCAACAGGGACGATTGGGACTTGAAGACACTAGCAGTATTATGGGCATACATGATTGTCTGCAAAAAGTTGACAGGGCACACATTATTCAAGTTGGTGTATGGACAAGAAACAATGGTTCCATTAGAATTTTTGGTACCTAGTCTTTGTGTAGCAGCAATCACTAACATGACAAAACGAGGCACAATACAAGAAATGCTAAGTCAGTTGATGTTGATGGAAGAAGATAGGATTCTAGCAGGATTTCACCAAGAAGTAGAGAAAGAAAGGGACACACTTGGCATGACACACATATTAAAAGGAAGAGTTTCAAGGAAGGATACCTAGTCTTGGTGTTTGATAGTAAATTTATTCAACACCCAGGAAAATTCAAAATGCATTGGTTGGGACCATCATGTGAAGTGAAGACTGCCACAGATGAGGGAGTTGTACAATTGAAAGATTCAGAAGGTACATAAATCAGACGGATGATTAATGGGAGTCGACTGAAGCTGTATAGGGACAATCCACCTCCTAGTACTTAAACAACACCACATAGTAAAAATATAGGTATATATATATATAAAAGAAATCCATAAAAAAGAAAAAGGATAAAAATAGAAACAATTCCACGCAAATGGAGGGCCTCAATAGAATAAAACTGGGCATATGGAACAGGGCACTACAAGAAAACCGGGGCTAGAAAACATGACGCACACAAGATAAGTTAAAGGGTAAAAAGGTATCATGCATAGGAAACACAATGAAAAGGGGAAAAAGTGACAAGTATAAGTGTGACACAACCGTCACTTCCCCGTCCTGCTATAAAGTTGGAAAGAGGGGGAAAATCGACCCATTTTGTTAGTTTTTAAGGAGAAAAATGTCGAGTCGAGTGGAAGAGCGACAGAGTGAGGAATTTGTCTACCATCTGTCAAGTTCAGAGCTTGTTGTTCAAATTTAACCACCATGTCACCACCGCAGGTTGGAGCACCAAGAAGAACCAAACGAAGCACACAGAGTAGCACATGGGGACCACAAGGTGGAACCAGTGAGATGTCCATAGTGGTGGATGTGGAAAAAATCCACACACCAGAGTACGAGCAAACCACGTTACATGTGGAAGAGGAGAAAGAACCTGCATAGGAGCTTGAGCAGCTGGTAGAGGATGTGGAACAAATGAAATCCTACGCGTCCAGGGGAAAATGGCCGCAGGAAGAAGGACTGACCATGGATTCCACCCAGCAGGGCCTGGAGCCGGAACTGGAGCAGGAAACAGAGAAAGAGGGTGGAGTATCATCCCCACAAGGGAAAAATAAGCTGAGATCAAAAAGAAATACGTAGGGCGTGAAACGTACTCAGGCAGAGCTAAGTATAGTAATGCCAAAAATTCCCAATGAAGTGAAAACTGGGGATAACATGGTAGGAGGAGTCAACGACCTTAGATACTCTGACCATGATGTCTCGAATGCCACAAAGTTCCCAGATTTTGTAGCGTAGAGCTACCTAGAGAGCAGGGGAGAGGTCCCACTACGAGCACCATTGTTGGAGCCTACATAGTGGATCTTGGGCTTGTACAACACCGATATCATGAACCTATTAGACATATCGCACTTCGGGCGTGGTAAATACACAAACAGACGTGTTAAACAATTGTTAGCAAGGTTGCACAGAGGCATATTATGGATGGATAGGCCAATACTGATCAATGTTGACCTCATCACAGAGATTACAAGGCTACCCACAGACGGAGAGAAGTTGTAGCAATACCTAGAAGACAAGACTAAGGAAAAATCCATCTCCGATGAGAATAAAGCGAAGTATGGCATGGAGAGGGGGAACATAGGTATCAAGATCAATGACATCAATGATCCTATGAATCGATTTGCAACCAGATTGCTCAATTGCAAATTAATGTGCAAGTGACATAAAAAAGAAGTGCCCGCAGGAGTAGCAGCAACTGCGGTGCAGTGCGCAAAGGGGAGCTCAATGAGCTGGGGCCCGTATCTACTCAACTCATTCCTTGAATATTGTAAGGATGTGCAATATTGGGGCTCTGAGTTCCACTACTTGTGGTTACTCATCCCCATTTCACTTATGGGGTGGCACGAACTGACATGTACAATGTTCCTGATGAGGACAAGGAAATGCGGCGCAACACGCTACACATCGTTGTGAAGAACAACATATCCCAAGGTAAATAAAGTCAACAATGACATGTTCGTAGAGTATTTAACAGAGATTCAAAACAACGTGGTAGATACATGGAGGATCTCACCAAAAACTATCCAGGAGTATGGACAGATAATGAATTTTCATGCATCACGTCACAACATGTGGCTACAGGCAAAGAAGGACCCAACTAATGAGTGGTTGCAACTGAAGTACTGTGTGACGACGCAGGACATCCACATGGAGGTCCAAGAGTGGCCTGAGGAGTGGAAAGTACCAGATATTCCAAGAGCAACACTAACACTACAAGTCTAGACGCAGGGTAGCACAGTCCTCGCGTAGAAGATAGGCAGGAATGGCGCCAGCCAGCAAAAGAAAACAACAATAGGTACAGTGGGGGAAAGCAACTCAATTAGAAAGAATAATAGGACACAAAAGAAGTCACAACGTGTTCCTACATAGGGCCCACAAGCTATAGAGTAGGAACTGGGAGGAGCAACAGGAAAGGTGAGTGCAGAGGAAGTGCAGATGGAGGTACAAGATGTAACCATGGACGAAGAAGTTGAGTAGGATACCAGCATGAATACAAAGGTGCCAGAAGCATATGAACATCTAGAGGCCCAAAGGAAGAGAAAAATGGAGCAAGTAAGTAGCACCAGGAAGAAAGCAAAGGCCCACAGGAAACAAATGGAAACATCACTGACAATAGATGATGTAGAGATGATAACCACGATAGTAGAAGATCGACTATAAGAAGTATGGGAAAATGTGGAAAAACATCGAGATTCAAGTTTGGAATAGGTACAGGAGGTAAAAACTACACTAGAACAGTTGAGGATCAAGGCGGAATAACAACAAAGGGAGAAACCAACGCCAATAAGAGAAGGAGCACATGTCAGAGAGACAACACAAATCACAGTGCATGGAAGTGATAAATTTATCATAACACCATATATGGTGTTCATCGACGAGGAAACGATGTAGAATCTCATGAAGGATATCGAAACACTAGACTTGGCATTGCCCAAGATACCGACAAAGGCGATGTATAAGTTACAAGTTAGCGTCGCGCAGGAGATTTAGTCTAGAGAAAGGTCAGATGCGACGAATCTACA
>SNQJ01S0287567.1:0-10906 GCA_010110895.2 Picea sitchensis | reverse complement strand
AAAACGAGTAATGATATGCGAGTTCAGAAAAGCAATTACCTGACTTGTATTAACCGTTTTTAGTGCGGCGGCTTCAGACCATCGAGTAATTTAGCAGGGATCACTGGCCAAAAGGGATAATGCAATATAGGATCATTGGTCAACCGAGATAATTCTGGGAGATCCAGAGTCGCGAGACATGGTAGTTGTCGGTTAACTTGAGGATGATACTGGTGTGGAATAGGGACACCAGTAGGACTGTAAACTGGGTCAGGTGGATAATTGTATCCAATAGGTCCTCCTACATATGGCTGTTGCTGATAAGTATAACCATGATTCGATGATGGTTGAGAAGTATTTGCAAAGGGAGGATAACCTGATGGGTTTTGAGGATTATAAGTCAGTTGATGGGTTTTCCCTTAAGGGGGATAGACATTTTTTCCATAAGGAGGATAAGGTTGTTGTTGTCCTTGAGGATGTTTCCTTCCAGGGAATAGCGGATTTCCCGAAAAAGGAACGTGCCAAGGATTTGGTGTCACATTTTTTTCATACAATGGGTTATGGACTCCAGTCTGAGTTTTCCCCCTAAGCAGAGGCTGTGTCCCAATTTGAGTTTGACCACCAAATGGAGGTTTCCGACCAAATGGAGGTTGCCCCCCAGAGGGAGGTTGCCCCCCAAATGGTGGTTGCCTCCCAAATGGAGGTTTCCCTCTAGTGGGAGGTTGAGTGCCCAGAGGGATATGGAAACCAGAAGTTAATGAATGACCAAAGACTCCAATTGGATTAGAGCCACAAGACCAACTCCTACAAACAAATGTGTAGGGATAGAACCTTTGGGTGGAACTTGGGTAGTGTTAATAATGGAAGGATTCAGAGCTCTGTACCCAACTGGAATTGACAGATTTGGTCTAAGTGGTGTTCCAATCGAAGCCTGGGATGGTGTCACATTTCTGGTAGGGATTGTAGCAACATGCAAGACCATAGTGGAATGGGTCATCTGGAGAGAAATGGTCGAACGAGGACCAACTGACTGTGTGTCTGACATGATGGTGGCACTACTGGGTGTAGCAGAAAAGTGATCTAAGGGTACCGTGCATGTAGCAGACATTTCGATTAATTGGGATATGACAGGTATATCAACACCTACCCTTGAGCTGAAATGATCCTCCACCGTGAGAGGTGGGTTTCTAAATATGTCAGTAGTCCAAAAGGGATTCTCTCCTTCAAGGCCAGTGAGTGGTCCTGTTGGTATTCTAGAAGTGTCAACAACAAGTTATCTAGATGAATTTAGTCATAGAATACGTCTCTCGTAACCGTGAGGAAGTCAGAAAGACTCTAGAGAATCATAAATTCAGAAATGTTCTAAAGAGTCAGTCCTTTCCACTTGTCAAGTAGTGGTGTCTTGGACCTCACTCTGTTGAGGAGAGCCCTCCGATGGATCAATAGGAAAAGGTTGATAACCCTTTGGATCTTTTGGGGGTATCCCTTGCATTCTGCATGAACGTCATGGAGGGTCAATATTTCCCGAACCAAATACTTTACGCAAAAAATCTATGGCCAACTAACGAAAAGGAACAACACACACTAAAAATATAGGAATAAAACCAAGCAAACAAAAACTTCTCTCGATGAACGTACTAGTTGGTGACGAAATCCAATGTCGCATGATCAAGTCAAGAAGGGGCTATGATATGAGTGGGTGGAACAGTTACAAGGGAAACCTGCTTAACAGATGTATGCCTTGGTGCAAGCTTCCACGCAGTAATTGTGGATTTACCCTCCAAGGAACCCGAGTGAGTTTGACCAACATCTATTCCAAGTATAGTGAGACTTCCCTTCACCGTCACCTTGTGTAAGAACCTAAATATTATGGCTACTAAGGACACCAAATTGTAGTCATCCCCTGGGCGGGTACAGTTGATAGTCCAGTCTGAACGTATGGGCAGGATAACAAGTCTGAAATCCTTCGAGAGAACTGAGGACAAGTGGACTGGTAGAACTCCAAAGGACCCCAAATGGATTCATAATTCATGAAGCACCGAGACCAAATGAAAACAGTTGAACCTCAAGAAGAACCCCCAATATACGATCTGACTACTACAAATGGTTGAACCACGGATGGATAATCTTCGTAACTCTCTCGAACATGACCTCGTGCGTAACCCCTGTGTGAGAGGGGGATCCCAGAAAACCTATATGACAATTGGATTTTCTCTCCCTATCACAATATGCTAGTGTTTTTTTTTAATGCTTTGGAGAGTTGTACTCATAGCCTAATCCAAAGCATTAATCCTAGTCTAATGTTGGTGGAAGATTCTAAAAACAAGATGTTCTAGATCAATTTTAATTAGCGTTAATTTTGCAGTTGTTCTTTACTCAAGGGTGTATGAAAGTGAAACTTGATGGTATAATGACTCAATTCCCAAAAAATGCATAAGAGATGATAAACAATCTTTTCTTTCAATGAATGCCTATTTAAGGGAAGGAGAAAAATGTTCTTTTCACTGTCAAATACTAAGATGAAGTATCCTCATGCAATTCTTTCTCAATCAAATCCAATATAATGCTAAAATTTTCATAGAATTGTTCTAAGATCCAAAAACCAATTAGAAAAATACATCCTTTTGTTTATGTGTGAATGATAATCAATATGATGTAAGGCTTCCTATGTCAATCATAATTTAAGATCAAAGAGATTTACACAATCAGAAGAAAACTTCACACAAACAAAAACACACTCTCGTTGTGATCAAACAAGAAACACAAAGAAAACCAAATTCAAAAAGAAAACCAAAAATCTCAAACAAAAAGAAATGTTGGAAAACTGACCTCAAAGATCAAATGGAATGGTTCATAGATATTTGATTTTCCTTACCATAGCTTTCATTCATCCAGATGAATGAGAAGAAAACATTAATTTGATTCCAAGTCCTCAAAGGAGAAGAGTGACTCAAAGTAAGGAAAAAATATCAAAAAATACAAAAAAAAGGTAATCAAGTCTCAGGAATCAAGGTGTTGGAGACCCAAACAAGGATACACTGAGGTGATAAGAACTCTGAACAGATGAAAACCACAGGAAATGGACTCATGGTCTAGTTCCCTACAAGATTTCTAATAGAAAAAGAGCACCACTATGGTGTCAAAGGCACTAGAGTGTTGCAACGCTCTGTGGAAGCCTGGCAGGGGGTGCCAGTGCTATGGTAGCAGAGGCAGGGGAGTGCTAGCTTCTCAAAATTTAGAAAAATGCCCAGAAATCCAAAAACTCAAGAAAAATCAGAAATTAAAAGTGTATAGGATGAAGTAAAGAGCCAATCAACACATTTAAGAATCATAGACATAGTATGAATAAGGTCAAAAATGAGCAAAGGCTAAAACAAGATATAGGAAGGAAACCAAAACTAAAAGCTTCGATGTCCCCAATGGAGTCACCAATTTATGTTACCGGAGAATCCCCCTGCGGACAAGTGGATTCCCTCTTGGGCTCTAGACTCCTAAGACCAAGATAGAAAGGGTGCTAACATTGGTCACTGACATCCTTTTAAATCTAGCTAAACTAGTGTATAAAGAAGAGGAAGAAAGGAGTACCTTTTTAATGATCTTCATCCTCGCACAGTCCAAGTTGAGCTTTGATCCCCAAGCTCCTCGATAAGTCCTGCAAACAAAACAAAGACAGAACACGCTTCCTATTGTACTAAGATTAGCTTGAAACTAGATCTATCTAATAGAGACAAGTTCATGTAGAATAAACACAACCTTGAAAGAAACAGGCCAAGCACATATGTATATTAATGAAAACAAATCAAATTGCTTACAACCATGATGTAGATGTATCAGCTTCACCAAGCTCTCCTTGTACAACCCTTTGCTCAAATAATCCACAAAAAATGATGATGCTTTAATGATAAATCTCCCTTATGAGATCATAAGTTTGATGCCTTCAATGTCTCTCCTTTTCACCATGAGGAGGCCTCCTTATATAGGCTTGGAGAGGCCTAACCACTTAAGAGATTCTTGGGATAGGTTGAGGATTCTTCTCCTTCAGTTGTGGATCTTCCCTAAGATTGAGTCTTGAACTCAGATCTGAATCCAACCAAATCCAGATATGAGGGGATTCTTCCCTGATTTTCCTCAACAGTCCAAAATTCACTCAAAAAAGGCCATCGCTCCCTAAGAATGGGGTACAGAGCATTGGAATGCTCCCCCAAAAGAGGGTACAAAGCACTGGCACTCCCTGACAGTGTATAGGGGAGCGTTGCCTTCCAAAATTGATTTTTGAGTGGTTGTTTCCATGGAAAAAGACTTGTACTCTCTGTCAAATGATTTCTCCTCTTCAAAACCAGTCTTTTGAGGTGTCTTTTGAGTGTTCTTGATAATGTCATCCGAGACATGACATAGGCAAGATGACAGTATGATTTTGTGACACTTGCAGCCAAAATGTGACACTTGGGACATTGGTATTGATGACACTAGGACATCATGGTAATGAGTAATTTTGATGTGTAACAATGTTCAAGCCCGAATACCGAAATGTCTCTAGAGCCAAAGGGTATTCAAAAGAGTGGATCAAAGACGAATTAATCAACCCTATGATCGTAATTACCAGACTCATCACTTTTGAAGGTAGGTACTTTGTTTTTAAAGCCTGTCATTTCTGTCTTTTGGCCCATTTTCAATTCAACAAACCCATGTTGGCCCTCGACCAAGTTTTGGGGAACATTTGGTCAGGTTTGACCCACTTTTGGACTTCGACACGTTGGTCGAAGAAGGAGTGCCCATGTGGAGCTGAGATCATGGATCTCACTGATTTTGAGGGTTAGGTGGACCGAGTAAAGGGTCCTCTAGGGTTTTGTAACGGGATTTAGGGGATGTCGGCCCATGGGAATTTTCCATGATTAGGCCTTATTGTAAGGGGTTGTAAAATATAATTAAAGAATAATGTATTGTAGAAGTAGCTAGAAAAGTGAATGTAGTTTTGTGTGAACATATTTTCTTTGTACAAAGGAATGTATATGCATTAAGGCTTTGTGCTCGATAGAGAGTTGGCTCTATGACTTGACCTAGTTTTGGAAGAAGGATCTGGTGCTTAGTGCACAGATCCCCTGTCTGGTGTGGAGATCGAATATGTGGCTTAGTGCATAGGGGTGAATGAATTTGAGATTATGGCGAATAATAAAGAGGCGAAGCAGTTTGTGGACATAGCCCCACCCTGGGGTGAACCACGTATATCTGGTGTCTCATGGTTTTCTTTGTGAAAATGTTATCTTTGTTATGTTTTTCTTAGTTCTTAGATTAAGATGTGTAATGGATATGTATGTGTTGCTTAAATTCTATGCATATGTTAAAATTCTAGATCTGATTCACAGTGTTAAGTGCTAAGTGTTTAAGGTGCCTAATCTTTTGTTGTTACTACTCTAGATCTATCTTTGATTATGTTCTGCAATGTTAATAGGGTTAATAAACTAATTTATGTCACTTCCTAAGCATTTAAACTGTGGAAGTGTTAAGAAAAGGGATATTAACTTCATAATCCTTGAGGGCACCTCAATAGTGCGAAGCCACCATGCTAGGGGAAGATAAGAATAAATATGGAAAGAGGATTCCATAAATAGTTAGAGAGACTCAGATCATAGGGAAGAAGGCAAGGAAGCTCAATAAAAAGAAATCTGAGTTGGAAATCTACAAGAAGCTACAAAAACCATATGGAAGACTTCGCAGACTGGAACCTTGTAGGAAGCAGGTTCATAGGATTTGAACCTCACTGGAACAACAGGTCCGCATAGAATTGGACTTTGCCCCGGTGAAGTTATATGACCGTTGGAGGCACCCCGACCATTATAATGATTCTCCAAAATGGTTAGAAAACAAATTTATGGCCTTATGGACTGCTTTTGGAAATTGAGACTGTGCCATAACAGACAAATTTACATTGATGGAAGCATTTCCTGGCCGTTGGAAGATCCATCACGATACCCCACTTGTTTAACTCGTCGGTCATTGTGCTGGGACCAATTTTTGCTACCCGTGATTGAATAAGCTACGCATAGAATTGTTCAAGTGTCGAATTGTGATTCCTATCGCTATTTGGTACTAGACCTCGTCTGTCTGTTTGTCTACCCCGCCTGTTCGTTTGTCTACCCTGCCTGTATGTTAAAATCTAGAATGTCGGGAGAACCTAGTGAATTGGAGAAGTCTGTCGAGAAATTCCTTAAGAAGATAATGGTCGATAGACCGATATCCGAAGGTATCCAGGCGTCATCGACTAGGGGACTCCAAACTTCCCCTTCGACTGGACGTCATTCTGGTCGTTTCAACCCTGTAACTGAGCAAAGAAGTAAGAATAGTGGTGATCTGGCTAACACAAAGTAGATCCCATCGATCCTACCTGAATATAATACACCTTTGGCTAGCGTTGTTAACCATGACAACATCCCTCGCGACTTTGAGTACTTCATTTTCACTATGTACATTTTGAAATGAATTCACATAGTCGGGATTCAGTTGGGACAGATCTTGTTGTTGAAGAACAATGAATCGAACTTAGGAGACCAGAAGAACTATGCCATGTTGGCTCCTCACCGCTATCTCACAAAGACAACCGGGAAGAAAACTCACCTCGTCTTACAACCATGGATTAAGGGTTTGGTGTAGTCCACTGTGTTGAATGTGATGAAGATCCCACATTTTGGCTACCACCAGGAGGTTAACGCTTGCATTAAGCTCCTCCTGTCATGCTATCATGGAAAATATCTGTGGCTCGACAAAAGGATTACTATGGATCCAGTGTTGATCCACCAAAGCACAGGCTTAAGTGTGAAGGGTCCTGACCATCAATAGTTTTATCTAGGGAAGGCCTCAAAACGATCTTTGGCACAACACATCAAAGAAGCTTATGGAGAGGTAAAGAAAGGAAAGTGAGGTTACAAGGTATACTCTATACAGGATGGCATAGTGCACCTCACTTTCCAACTCTTAGCTAGAAAGATAGTGAGTAATAACCGCCCCACATAAGTCATTCGGTTCATGGTGGACCTCACATGAAAATGTGTGGAGGGAATGCAGATGAACTGGGCAAACTACCTCGTCAATGAGCTAGAGAAGGATTACTGTGAAGCCCAGGACTTGGGATATGAATTCCATTACAGTTGGTTGATCATTTGGATCACATTTGTCGCTTGGAAAATGCCCGAAGGAGCCACCTTCCTAGAGATCAAACCCTCGGATCCGTTGGCTGCTCGGTTTTCAACCTTGTGGTATACCAACGACATGACGAAGCAGTTGCAGTCCAATGACGTGTTTCATGGATAATATCAATAGTTTAAGGTCTTCATCAAATCATTCCCATGTATGACACCGCACACCCTGCACCAATACCGACCCATAGCGAAGTTTTGCGTTTATCCTCACTTCATCTACATCACCGCACGAAGAGATGAGAACCAGGAAGAATTACAGTCATACTACAAGCTGAAGGATGACGATATGGAGCAGATAAGAAAGGAATGGCCAAAGGAATTTCTTTTACCTATCATCAATGTAGAATTATTCGACAATGACACCATAGGGAGCCCCATAGTTACACGCGTTGTACATGTTGGACAATCCAATGGGATGATGAATAAGAAAAAACAAGATGAAGTCCATGACATAGAGAGTGATGAAGAGGACAATGCTTCTGGAGATAACGGGTCTGAATCACCAGGAGGAGGAGAAGATGAAGCAGAAATACAGGGAGGAGGAGATGAAAGAGAAGAATAACAAGGAGGAGGCAAAGCTACACCGCCGGAAGATCCCCCTATTGGGAAAGTAACACCACAAAAGAGGAAGGTTTCTCTGAAGAAACCTTTAGCAAGGAAGAAGACGCGTGCCAATAAGCCACAATTGGAGGCCACTCTCATCGATGTCGACATCAGTCTGGTCCATGGAGCTATGGAGGATGCCTCTGAGGACATGCTGCAGAGATATGGAGAGAAGTAGGAGGAGCTATATGGAAGGATTGAGAGAGAATTGAGGGAAGTGAAACAAGTTGTTTGCTTGGTCCGTGCAATACCTACTGCGTCATTTTCAACTTCCTCATCACAGACTTGAGAATTGGGGGATGAACCAACCCAATTGAGAAGGCTGATGGATGCAACAGAAGCTCAGTTCCAGAGAGCTCGGGAAGAAAAGGATAAGGCTACAAAATGCTTGAAAAAGGAGAAAGACGAAATATTAGAACAATTACGAGCAGCGCATGACAGTATAGCAACCCAGGAAAGTGAGAAATAAGAGCTTCAAGTGAAGCTTCAAGAGGAAAAATCCTAGCTACAAAGGGAAAAAGATAAGTTGCTTGCAGAGTGGGACATGGTCAAAGAAGCAGTAAGTAAAGCATGTCGCTCTATGCTCATCTTGGCACAGGAGGAGAAAGAGTCGGTCGAAGTTCAAATAGTGAAGATCGCAGAGGTCATCCAACAACTTCAGGTTAGAATAATAGAATTGGAGGCCCAAAAAGTACCGAGCACCCCACAGGAGGTGTGTGACCAAAGGGAGGAGTCTGCCAAGAACATAGTAGTAAGAATAAGATCCCTCACCTCAGAATGTAAACAGTTAAGTGATAAAAGTGCCCAGACATACAAACACCTCGCCGAGGATCCAGAGCTAAGGAAGTTGGACATGCATTTATAGGAGGCACAACAACAAGCATTTTCGTTGTAGGCACAGATGAAGTTGTTCACAGTAGTGGAAAGAATGAAGAGATCTTAGGAGAAGCGTGCAATACAACAACAAATCACTTCCCTCTAGGGTAAGGTGATGGAAGTAACCCAGAAGCTACAACTTGTGCAGGATGAATCTTGCAAGGTGTTCGAAGAAATTGATGGACAAGGCTCACAACTAGATCAGGTCGTTGCAGCAGTAGAACAATGCCTAGAAGGGCATGTTATAGAGCATATGATCCAGGAGCTCTCTGATCAGGAGTCTCGGGCGAAGCAACAAGTTGAGGTAGCTCGAGTTAAGCTCGAGGATTTTGAAGTAGCATTGTCCAGACCTGAGTGACTCGGGACGAGTCACGGGTGAGTGTTGGGGGCTTTTTGGCCCTCGACCAAGTTTTGGGGAAACTTTGGTCAGCTTTGACCCACTTTTGGAATTCGACACATTGGTCGAAGAGGGAGCACCCAGACGGAGCTAAGATCGTAGATCTCACCGATTTTGAGGGTTAGGTGGACCCAGTAAAGGGTCCTCTAGGGTTTTGTAATGGGTTTTATGGGATGTCATCCCATGGGATTTTCCCATGATTAGGCATTATTGTGAGGGGTTGTAAAATATAAATAAAGAAGAATGTATTGTAGAAGTAGCTAGCAAAGTGAATGTAGTTATGTGTGAACAGAGTTTATTTTTGAAAAGGAATGTATGTGCGTTAAGGCTTTGTTCTTGATAGAGAATTGGCTATGTGCCTTCACCTAGTTTTGGAAGGATGATCTAGTGCTTAGTGTGTAGATCTCCTGTCTAGTGCGGAGATTGACTTTGTGGCTTAGTGCACAAGGGTGAATGAATGTAAGATTTTGAATGTAAGATTTTGGCAAATAATAAAGAGGTGAAGCAGTTTGTGGATGTAGCCCGACCCTAGGGTGAACCACGTATATCTGGTGTCTTATGGTTTGCTTTGTGCAAATGTTATCTTTGTTATGTTTTGCTTAGTGATTAGAGTAAGATGTGTAATGGATATGTATGTGTTTCTTAAATGCTTTTATTATGTTAAAATGCTAGATCTGATTCACAGTGCTAAGTGCTAAGTGTTTAAGGTGCCTAATATTTTGTTGTTACTATGCTAGATCTATATTTCATTATGTTTTGTGATGTTAATAGGGTTAATAAACTAATGCATGTCACTTCCTAAGCGTTAACAGAACATCCTGTGAAGTGTTATTATCACACATATGTGTCCTAGCCTGCTTATAGACACCTACATCTTGTAACCCCCCCTGCTTCTACCTCAGGTGACACTTCGCCTGCTTCACAGGTGTTGCCGAAAGGGCTGGTAGTCGGGGTTTTGTTGGTGCGTTGTTAAGAATTGAACCCTGGGTCTGCTCCTGTGCCAACAACCCCTAAATTTTCCCTTCTATTTTTTGAAAACCCTCGAGAAGATGTCTTCCCAGGTCCGTAAAAATTTGGCCAACCCTCACCACAGTTTATTTCACCATGGCCTCATTAAATTTCCTTTTATATCAAAATTGAAGAAATAGAGTAAAACATGGGAAGATTTCCTCTACCAATTTTTGAATCCCCATATCACAGTTAAGACAAGTAAAAATTTGATCGATTTAGGGACTGTTACCCCACCTAATCCTCACTCTCCAAAAACTCCAAACTCTCTAGTTCAAACTATCTCCCTGTCTGATAAGAAAGATAAGAAAACTATTAATTTCCTTGCAGCCTCATCTGGTAACAAAATTAAGAAGCCTGCTAATAATTCCCCATTACCTTCAACACCTATCGATTCTAAACCTATGAAGCTACATGATTCATTTCATCAATATTTTCCTTTGGTTCCTACAAAGAGGAGAGGAGCTAATCGATTCAAGGGGAAATACTTTCGAAGAAGCACCCGAAGTACGAGTGGCAAGTCCAATATAAAACCTCCAAGTACTTCGGATCCCATTCAATTGTCTTCCGACCATGGGAGCCCCCATAAAAAACTTAAAGAAGTTTTTGCAGAGGATTCTAAGCCCGATAAAGAGATAAAATATGAACCTATTACACCAAGTATTTATCACAAAACATTGTTACTCCCTCCTTCTAGATGCCTACATCATCTTCTAAAATTGATATACTTTTTACATCTATCAAGGTGCCTAAGCTTTCCTTTTTTGAGCCATATGATCAAACCCCAACTATTGAGAAATTGCAAAAAGAGAATGTTGAGTTGCTTCAAATGTTGGAAAAATAAGAAACC
>SNQJ01S0287566.1:0-10906 GCA_010110895.2 Picea sitchensis | reverse complement strand
TGTTTGCATTAATCATCAAGAAAAATATTGTTTTTGTAAGTTCTTGGTTGTTGACTTAGGACAATAAGTAGCTAGTAGTTGAGTGAAATCTTGTTTTGAATTTTCTGTTAAAAGATCTTAGGAAAAAAAAGTTTGAAAAGTTGGTTAAAGAGTTTGAATGTGCAAATTTGAATTTGTGAAGAAGTAATTTGTTTTTAGTTTCAGTATATGCTCTTCTCTTTCATCTCTGAAAAACATCACTAGTTTAATTTTCGTTCCCTTTGACTTAAGATAGCCACTAAAATTAATGATTAATTAAAATCAACTAGACTTTATGTTTCTAGGGTCCATCAACTAGTCTAGGCTAGAGCCTTGATTTGGGATTGGAGAGGAAACTCTTCAAGGTTGCTAAAACAAAAATAAGAGTCTATGCTAGGGAGTGTCAAAAGTCCAGTATCGTGAAATTTTTCTGGGACCCCCCTCTAACATAGGGGCTAAACATGAGGTCACATAAGGAAAGGTAGCGGAGATAACCCCTCCAAAGTCGAACCAAGCGTAGTGGGGAATGCATATAGAGGGCTTATCTTGGGATTTCGTTTATCGCATTTTCCATAGAGATTCATGGGTCTCGAATCTGTTCGAGGTCCTCAGTCGTCTTCTGAAAGACTTTCTTTTGATACCCTTGATAGGTTTCGAACTTGATACCTTGCTCATTGCGGTCCACCCGACTGTCGATTGTACCCGCCTGGTGACTTTTTGCGAGTTGGAAACCTAGTTGCCTATCTTTCTAGTGCCTTACACAGGTGACTGCGGGGGTATACCGCAGTACCTAGGACAGACATCTAGCCATGCTTTGCAGAGTATACCTGGAGGGCGCTTCCGTATTCAAGTTTCACTTGCACCAGTAAGTTTCTCTAGTGTTGGTTGTTGTAATTGTTCTTCCAACTAGCTAGTGACTGCTTGTTTTATCTCATAGGTACTTTTTCTAGTGCGTGATGGTTTTCAAACGATTATAGATTTCCCTAGTGTGCCTTTGATCTTCTCACACAGTGGAGGATCAGGAGTTCCACTGGTCGTGAAGGCTTTTGGGCCTGTCATCGGTTGACCTTGAACCCCCTGCCATCGCTAAGGCGAAAACTAGACCAACAAGGGTCTTTTTAGACAATCATGTTACAGGAAACTGTGCCTAGCCCATATTTGAGAGGATAAAATTTGATTCTAGACGAACCAATCATTTCTAACCTCAGAGAAGAAGATCTTGGTTTGTATAACCCTCCCATCACTGATCTATCAGCTCCCATCGTCATACAGATTCTACCTTATGAGCGTCAGGTAGTGTCACAAGCAATAATGGAAGAAAACACTACTACTTCTTCAGAGAATACTCATGTTTCCTTCACTACTGTCACTACAGGGGGTGCTCCACCTCCTAACCAATTTCCATCGGTCCGGGCCACTATGGTATCAAATGATTCTACCTCGGTTATTGGTCTGATTTCGTTTATGGAAACGATCACTGCTCCGTTTACCCAGAATGCGACAGACCCTTCGTTCTCATATGGGATGCCTAGCTTCGATATGAGTACTGTACTTTCCTCCTCCACTCTACAAACTTTAGGTCTAGGGGCAGGGAGTTCCAACACTCCTCTACAAGGATCTATGGGGGGCACTTCAACTCCCTTTATCGCTTTCCCTTGCGACAGGGTTCATATACCCCCTTCATCCCCCTCACTCAACGGTGTTCTTCAACACTCCACTAGGCCTAACGTAAAATTGTTCGGAGGAGGTAGTCGAGAAATCCCTCCTTATAACATGTTGGTTGGTTCAACACCTTTCTCTTTGTTTGGTGTGTTTGGTAACAATGTTTTCTCGTCAGCTATTGTTTCGACTGGGGCAACCCCTGTTATGGAAAACCACGTCCTGTACAGGGTACTATTCTTGCACAGGGGGCACACTTAGAAATTCCTTCCTCACAAGGACCTTGGAATCCGTGGTAGGGACCAGTCCCCTTGTGAGGGATGTCAATTCGGGGAAACCCCTTCCATACCCAGTGGAACCCTGAGCAAGGCCCAACACCTATGCCCGTCGGATCGGTAGGGGGAAACCCCTCCCAAAATCCTTGGATTGCGACGCAAGATCAACCCTATACGTCCTATTATGGGAACCAGTCGATGATGTCTCAACAAGAATAAAATACGTATGCTGGTCACGACCATGGTTATTACTAGAGCCTTGACCAACAACCTAGCGTTTCCTGGAAACTTGGTGCTAGTCAAACTCCAGGCTCCTTTTTCCCTGGCTACAATCCACAACCCAAACTACTTTTTTTGGAAACCCTGCACTTGCCAGAATTGATAAGGATTTTAAATGACCCCATCTATCACGATCCAAGTTGGCCTCCTATTCTGACCAAGTTTCCTTCGAACATTCCAAAGTTCGAGGCCAAGCCTAATGAAGATCCTGGCGATCATGTGACTACCTTCCACTTATGGTGCTCGCCCAACTCGTTAAGAGATGACTCCATTCAGTTGCAATTGTTTCAACGCACTCTCATAGGGAGTGCTATGAAATGGTACATCGAGCTCGACCACTCATGATACTCTTCCTTCGGGGAATTGGTAATGGCTTTTTTAAACCATTTCCAATTACCTATGAGATATGATGTCAGCATTGAATTGTTGTCCAACTTCGAGCTGAAAAAAGCGAACCATATATTGGATCACATTTGAGAATGGAGACACTGGAAGAGTTTGATTAAAGTTACAGTCCCAATAGCATTCTTGCTCTAGTGGTTCCTTAAGTCTTTCGTACCCCAGTTGTCTAAAGACGTTGCACCATCCGGGGTGTTTTCTAAGGAATATGTGATAATAAGAGCTCAACAACTAGAACTGATTTACTCCCAATCTGGTTTACTTTACGAGATTTTGCCAGATTCACCGAGGTCAATACTTGACAAGACCAGGCAAAGGTCTGGACCACATGTCGATGGAATTATTGGTTCAACATAAATGAATCCCGTTGATCCATTGTCAAATCAATTGCAACAATTGTCGATACAACAGACAACGACCAGCTAGACCACCGTTCGACTATTCCCCCTACCCAAAAGTTGGATGTACACAGTGTGCAAACGACAAACCTAAAGGCCACCCAATAGCCTGACGGAAAGAAGAAACAACGAAAGAAGGGTAAGGGGGATAAGAAACCCACCAATAATGCTAGCAGAGGTGACACTGAAAAGAAGAAGTCGAAGTATCTTTGTAATATTTCCAAGGAAGACCACCTGACCCATCAGTTCCTTCAGCTTGCGGAGGACCAGAAGTTATTGGCACAACAATAACCTGCCATGTTAATGAACTCGTTTCCATATGGGAAAAATATAACTCAATCCTCCTCGAGCGCATAAGGGGGAAGTCAAGGACCCCCTCCATCTTCGAGTAATCCTTCATCCGCAAATGTGTATATGATGAAAGGTGATGCCTATATATCGACTAGAGCACATGATTACAGAAATCCAAGCACCTATGAGAAGGGTAAAGAAGCCAAAAACCCACCTCTTCCTCTCCATATTGAGAAGATGTTGGGAGAAACAATGACACACATCCAAAAAGGTGCATTCAAGAAAGCTTCTAAAAATCCAAACACACGGGTCTCCCATAACTACTCTGTGGTGGAAGATTTATCACAAACCCCTTGTGCGATGTTCTCTTTAGAAGTCCTCCAGAGTTTCCCTTCCCAGAGAAAGGCTCTGTTAGTTTCCCTAGGATCTGCTGAGACTTGTAATCCGAGAACGATCATGCTTGATACGACCAACTTAAAACCTCGTCTTCCTTACCACGTAGCTTTTCAGATAGTAGTGGCTTACACCATGAAACATTTTACCTAGACTATTTTTCGTACAGTGGTGGTTGAGGGTGCCTCGACATGCATGATTTCTTTGGCATGTTGGAAGGCCATAGGCCAACCCTTTTTGTCTCCATCACCTACTCTTCTTACAGCCTTTGCCGGTCATTCTTTTCGACCACATGGGATCATTCCCTCTTTCCTCGTGTAGTTAGGGGGAACAACCGTGTGCGTCTAAGTTGAAGTGGTTGATGTGTCTCTCGACTACAATCTTTTGTTAGGAAGGAGTTGGACCTATGCTATGCAAGCAGTGGTCGCAACAGTTTTTCGGGTCTTGTTGTTTCCACACGAGGGTCGGATCGTGACCATTGATCAATTATCCTTCTCTCGTCCCGACCCTTCATCAGGAGTCTCCATGGTCCTGATGATTGATAACCATTATCCTAGCATCGTCAACGTAGGATTTGGTTTGTGCCCACCTTTGATGGGTAGCTTTGATTACCCGCCTCCGACTAGAAATGTCCATTACATGTCGGTTGACCTCGACCAGCCTCGGGCCAAAATCTTTCAAATCTCTTCATTTCACACAACGTACTTTAACGACCCATGGACTCTTCCTTCCCCATCAGCTAAGATGAAAGGGACAGAGCACCATGGCATGGCCATGCCTTTGTCTGTGACAGAAGTTGGATACTCAATACTTCAATGAGCTTCTACCAACCACAATCCAAATCCCGCACAAGAGTTAGATTCGGTGCTCGAGCCTATTTGGGCTCAAGGTTCCCTTGATAATACAAATTATTTAGACTTAGTATTTCCCTTAGATGAGGTGATTATTGAGGTAATGACTAGTTTGGACAAACCCTGGGATGATCTTCATCATAGATCTTACTTCCTCCCAGAGTTAAGATGAATTGAAGCAGGTTGATTCACTCTGACTATGAATGGAGATAAATATTGTCCTATCAATCCTTTGGCAACGCACACAATTTACAGTAAAGGAAATATGGAAACAATAGCTGAAACGATACCTATTCACATCTCTAAAACCCCTGGCATCATGGAGAATATCTTTGTCGAAGAGGATTTCTCCCCTGAGGAGATTCAAATCTACACGGATTTATTTAAAGAATTATGCGATGTGTTTGCCTGGTCTTACGAGGAAATTCCAGGCATAGATCCAAGAATCGTCGAACATTAATCATGACTTATCCTGATGTCAAGTTGGTCCGGCAGAAGCTTCATCCAGTCAATCCTAGGAAAGAAGCAACTATCAAGGATGAAGTAGAGAAACTACTTAAAGTTGGTTTCATCTACCCCATCCAATTGACTCAATGGGTGTCGAATCCCATGTCAATCAATAAGAAACAGGGTACGATTCGTGTATGTACAGACTTCCGTGATATGAACAAGGCTTTCCCAAAAGATAATTTCCCGATGCCATTTATTGACCAGATAGTCGATGAATGCATAGGTTGAGAGGCTTTTTCGTTCATCGATGATTTTTCGAGATACAATCAGATACAGATCAAACCTGAAGACCAACACAAAACCACTTTCATTTGTCCCTGGGGTACATTCACTTATCAGAAGATGCCTTTTGGTCTAAAAAATATTGGAGCTACGTTTCAGCGGGCCATGTCTTTTGCTTTCCACGACCTTAAACACATAGTCGAAGCTTATCTTGATGATTTAGCATCACGATCGCGCAAGAGAGATGACCATCCGACACACCTCCGACTTATCCTTGAATGATGGCGCTACTACCAAATCTGCTTAAATCCAAACAAGTACAGTTTTTTCATCACATCAGGTCGTCTGCTAGGTTTCATAGTTTTGGCAACATGGATCATGGTCGATCCTCTAAATTTTGAGGCAATAGTTCAATTGCCTCCCCCGTGCACCATCCCTCAGTTTCAAAGTTTGCAAGGAAAAGTGAACTTTTTATGACATTTCATCGCAAACTATGCCGAGGTCACAAAGGGTTTTATGGGTTTATTGAAGAAGGACGTTCCTTTTCATTGGGACGAAGCTGCTCAACGCTCTTTCCCAGCGTTGAAATGTGCCCTCATATCTACCCCTCTGCTTCGACCACCCAATTATAATAAAGATTTCATATTGTACTTGGCCATTGCGGAGTCGACCATCGGTATGGTCTTAGTTCAGGAGGATGATTTGATCTCAAAATACATGATTTATTACCTTAACCGAGGCCTAGTTGGACTGGAACTCAATTATTCCCACATTGAAAAACTTGCGTTGGCAACAGTCCATGTTGTCCAATGGTTCCATCATTACATTTTGTTTCACGAGACCACCGTCATTGTCGTTGTGAATCCATTTCAATACGTATTGAAACGACGAGTCATCTGAAAAATTATCATTAGATGGATAGTTATCCTCCAGGAATTCAACTTGGAGTTCATTTTGGAAAAATCCAAAAAGTTGATGGTCTTTGCGGAACTCATATCGAAACTTCTGGTCGAACTAGGTGATGTTATACCCGATGAGTCACCTATCAAAGGAGACATTTTTTTGATCACATCTTCCGACCCTTGGTATGTTGTCTATCTCCAGACTTTGGAGTGTCTTGCCTCTTCTTCTCATGATGAGTGTCACTGTATACGCCATCAGGCTAAGAACTATCTCATACTTGAGGACACTTTGTATCATTGAGGTGTAGACTGCATCCTTCGTCGATGTCTCACTCATGATGAAGCGGAAATCATGCTTAACAATTGCCACACTGAAGCATGTGGCAGTCATTTGGGTTGGCAACAACCCAAAATATTCTACGAGCCGGTTACTTATGGCCAACATTAATCAAATATTGTGTTGAATCTGTCAAGAAGTGTCACCCATGTCAGATCTTCTCTCGAAAGATGAGGGCACACCCCACTCCCATGTTTCCTGTTATTACCGTTGGTCCCTTCACTAAATGGGGGATTGATTACACTACATGAAACCCCCTTCAGCAAGGGGGCACCACTATATCATTGTAGCAGTAGATGACTTCACCAAGTGGTTCAAAGCTATGTCAACGTTTAAAGACGACGGGGAGACAACAACTCTCTTTTTGTTCAACCAGATAATAGCAAGATTCGACGTCCTTAGAGAGATTGTCACTAACCATGGCAGTCACTTTCAGAACAAAATGATGATCGAGTTAACGTCAAATCTTGGGTTGTGGAAAGAACATTCATCACCCTACTACCCCCAAGCGAATGGTCAGGTGGAAGTTGTAAATAAATCTCTTAAGACCATTCTACAATGAACGATCAATTCAAACAAGTCAAATTGGCATTTGATGTTATACTCAACATTATGGGCTTACCGAACATTCGTTAATACTGCAACCAATTTCTCACCTTTTCAACTTGTTTACGGGCTGGAAGCAGTCTTGCCCATAAAATGCTAGATCCCATCTTTAAAGTTGGCAGTACAGTTATTGCTAGACACTTCACCACTTGAAGATCATTTATTATATCTCGAGCAACTCAATGAGCAACGTCGTGATGCGGCCATAGTTAATGAAGCTCACAAACAAAAAGTCAAGTGTCAATATGATCGGTCTGTTCGTCCTCGAATTTTCTCTAAAGGCGACCTTGTCCTGGTCTATGACCAAGATAAGGACCCCCTGGGGGCAGGCAAGTTCAAACCTATGTGGTTCAGTCCTTTCATCATAAAAGAGGTTCTAAGAAAAGGCACTTATCATCTGGTGGACTTTGAGGAAAATGTTTTGGCAGAGCCTAGAAATGGGCTCTACCTCAAGAAGTATTACTCGTAGGTAGGTCACCTCAGGTGAATTTTTGTAACATATGTATAGTCTTTGTACTATTACTTTTTACTTTTTATTTTGGTTTTATGGATGTGTCGTTTTTGATGTTATCTTTTTCACTATGGCAGATGTCAAGTGAATCATATGTGCTCATTGGGTTCAAGGACGGTGCTAGCTGGCACACTGAGAGGCTTGCCTCCGCAGCTTGGGTTATTTTCACACCTCAGGGCCGGTTGCTATCTTCAGGAGGTATCTATTTAGGCGACACCACAAACAATGTCGCCGAATACAACGCAGTTATTGATTTTCTTCATGACGCTTTGTCGCTTGGTATCTCTCACCTCCGGGTCTATTTAGACGCTCAACTAGTTGTGTCTCAGTTAAATGGAGTCTATCGCATTCATGATCCTACTCTACACCGATGGTTCCTTAGGGTACTTCTCTTATAATGAAGCTTTGATTACATTATATATATCCATGTTCCTAGGAGATTGAATCAGGTTACATATACTATAGCTAATCATATATTAGATTGGCATCTTGCACACATGTAACAAAACGCACACACACACACATGTAAATACATTTGTAAATAAGTGTATTCCATAAAATATATATATATATATATAAATCTGTATATGTATCGCAAAGCACCAAAGTACATATGTGGGTGCAAGCACCTCAAAAAATAGGTGTCCAGTAAAGAGTTACGGTGCTTATGCCCTCAAAAATATACAAAAGGTTCCCTCGACACATAAGAAGTCTAGTCTAAGATAAGGGAAGAGCCTGTGGGCCCTGTCATAGTGAACAACGACGTTAGCCAAATGCCAAAAATGATGGACCCAGGTCCATGGTTCCCCAACAATGTGAGTCTGCATGGATGGTGGGAGATCCTCGATCTCCTCCACGATGACTGTCCAAGTAAGCGCGGTGAGGTTCCGCTCTACCCGTCTCAAAACTCTCTCAACCTCCCTAGGTAGAGGTCCCCTTGCTACTGCTAGTCCACCGGCCACAGTTGGTCTCGCCTCTGGTCGAGGACGCCACCTAGTCCTCATGAAGTTTGTTGGATGCACTGGCCGCACGTATGCACATAACCAAGACATACATGACAGATACTCTGGTATAAAAAAATGATAAATATATCAAAAGAAATAAAAATTAAATAACGTTGAAAAATAAGCATACCTAGCTCTCCTCGTACCACTCCGAGAGGTATGCCCATGTTAGGGTGCCTAGAAAAGTCGATCCTGGCATAGGGATAGTCCTCTATCGTCAGGATCTTCCGAGACCACCAGTCAAAAAACTTATTGTCAAAGGCCTCAATAGTCCTCCCTCCCCCCTGTCGTGGAAACAGTGCCACCCATATGCATACTGCTGGAGAAGAGGCTATGTGCCCCCATACTGTCTCCTTCAGACTTAGACTAGGTACCCTCTCGAAGAATAAAGAGCACAAAATAGTCCCAAACCTAAAAATTTTATGCCTCCGCATGCGAAACTCTGTAATATTTTGTTTCATGCAATCCAGTAAAGTAGTACTCCAGTCAAAAACTTGTGCATTTAAGCACTGAACCACACAATTCATGTGCGCCCGAGAAGCCTAATGTAGAGCTGCGTATCCAGTGATCCGCCCAATAAGAAAAACTATCACTTTTAGTGATGGGTCCAAGATCTTGTTTATCGACACCTGTGTGCCCATATTGTCTATACCAGCTTCACAGTGGAGTCCAATCAACTCTGCTCTGTTGAGAGGCCCAGAGGGAAAAGTGTGAAAATTGACTGGTTCCCCTCTCCTTGAGAAGCGAGTCAGGAAGTAAATATCCTCAGTCATTGGAGTCAATGACTGTCCCTCAAGCATGAAGGCCTCTGCAGCAGGATGCCAATAATCAACCAAGGCATTCAATATCCTAGGTTGTCACTGCATGAATGAACACTGAAAGAACTTTAATAGACCACATTGAGCCAATAAAGCGGTAGTAGCAGGGTCCTCACCGACCAGAAAATCAATGTCCGCATGCTCTCTCTCTCTCTCCAATGAACATACATCCTACAATTTACAAGTTTAGGAGAGATTAGCTCTTGCATTTTATTTTTATTTTTTTCCACATCTTAGAGGGTATACGCGGGTTGTAATACACACAGTCACATGTGCACGTGTTCAATATTTCCTTTGCACATGTGCACATGCGGGCTGTCATAGGACAACCCGCGTATATGTAGGGCCGACCTTTTTAAAGGTCAGTGCCCCCTCAAAAAACTAAAATAAATGCATTATTTAAAAATTGAAATGCAAGAGGGGCTAATATGTACTTACTTGGTCCAATAGGAAGTTTGTTTCGTCCACTGAAGCTCCCGGAATCAATTCTTTTCACAAAGGGATATTTTTGGCTTTTAGTCAATTTTTCAATTAGCAATAGTGATAATGAGCTACCAGCTTCTATTTATAGACTTTTTGGCCACTTTTTGTCATTTTTTGGACCTTTTTGTCGTTCTTCTAACCGGAAAAATGATTCAAGATTTTCTTAGGGGATGTTACAATAAGTGGTACTTTGGGTATTGGGAATTTGTTTTGGAGATTTGGGTCATTTTCAAGGTCCTTTGGTAAAAAGTCGTTTTTCCAACTTTGTGCATGTCAGATGGGATTCCACCTCCACTTGTTGCACCTCGTTGCCTTTTTTCCCTTTTCCATAGGATTGATCCTACCGAATTGTGACACAGAACCATCATTGTTTCTTTAGAAGTGTCGTATTTTAGTGGTAGATACTAACCCTTCATGGATTCCCTAGATAGATCCTGGTTGCATTTTTTACATCCATGCCGTCGTTAATGACTATAGGCTCATGAGTCCTTATTATTTTTATCCTAATTACAAGTTTGAGCCTCATTTTCATGATGCATTATCACTCTTAACCTCACCCTCGAGACTCCCAAAAAACATAACAGGTCTTCTTTTAATCCCTTTTCAGACCCTTTAAACATGAAGAGATAGTCAAACGATCTTGTTTCCCTTCACGCTCGTTAAACTGAAATTTGAAGGCACGCCTGTCTGACGGTATTTTACCCTTTTTTCGGTTTGGATGGTCAAACGTACGAACAAAGATATACTCTAGGAGCCTCAGTTCTTTAGAAGAGTATTCTCAGGTATAATTTTAACCCTTTTCTGGGCCTGATGGACTAAAGTTACGAAAAAGGAACCCCCATGAAGTCCATAGTTAAGATCTTTTCAGACTCCCTATGTAACACACCCACTATCGTAATTTTTTAAAAATTTTGGGTTAATCTCCCGTACAGGAGAAATCTCCACAAACC
>SNQJ01S0287564.1:0-10845 GCA_010110895.2 Picea sitchensis | reverse complement strand
TGGAAAGTGGTTAACCCTAAAAATGAGGAAAATAGGTTAAGTGACCTATAAATGGGTTAAGTGACCTAGAAATGGGTTAAGTGACCTAGAAGATGGAGAGTATAAATAAGAGGCAAGGCTCTCTCATTTCATATCACACTTGAGAATATTGAATATATATAGTTGAATGAGGTAACCAAAGGATATATAAGCCGAATTTCATAGGGAAGGTGAAGAAAAGAAGGTCGGAATTCAAGGGAGGATAAATTCTTTTGATGATGCTTTCTAAGGTATGTTATTTACAGGTCATATCACCATTTTCAAAATAACTTTTTTTTCTAGAATGATTCAGACTGTGAAATTGATAGAACATTCAGGAAACATATCCAAGTATCTGTGGTAAAAAATTCATCTTGTGGGTCGTTGTATTTTTGGAGTTACACTCCGTGGAAAATATGGTTTGTGGCTAGTCCTGAAACTATTCTAAAACACGTGTTTCGGGTAAAAATGTCATAACTTATTCATAATAGATCCAAATTTTGTAAGAAAAAATGTGTTGGTTAGAGTAAAGTTTGTAGTATGTTTTGTAAGAGTTTTAGGTCGATTCAACAAATATTCTGTGTGGGGCACGCTCTACAAGGTCGCTCTCTAGAATAAGCCAGAATTCAGCAAGGTATGTCATTTTTTCTATAACTCCTTTTCTGAGAGGTTACAAGTAGTGACACCTGAAGGAATTGCATAAAACACACTGAAGAACATTTTTTATCAGTTTCAAATCTTTATTCATTACAGGTACATAGTTATGATTATTTCATTATTTCAAGTTAGGGTTGTTGACTAATCCAAAACTAGTCATGTGAGACTAAAGAAAAGTTTGATGAAAATGATAGTCTCTTGTTGTTAAAGTTAAGGAAGGTTTGTAGGTATGTGATCATATAAACCAGGTCTATTATAGAGTTACAAATCATATTTGGATGTTGATATTGATGAGGTTTTTTGGTTGAGGTACATGTTGGGTACATGGTTGAGACAAGTAGTTGATGAGTTGACACATACATGAGGTGTATAGTTGATGATGTTGGTGCATATTTATGATTCATAGTTGATGAGTGGTTGACACATGATTGGTACATACTTGGTACATGGTTGGATACACTTGTTTATGGTACAGGTTGGTTCATGGTTGATGCACTTGTTTATGGTACAGGTCGATTACAAGTTGAGGTACAGGTTGATGCATGGTTGATGCATGGTTCAGGTTTATTGGTACAGGTTTACAGCAGTATATCTCACAGTGATAGTGTGATAGTGGTTCCATCATTCTACTTCTACTTCAAGGCAGTTGGACGGGGCAAAGATAGGTGGTTGTAGCCACCTTTCGGTTGTAGCCGAAGAACATAGGGGGTTGTAGCCTCCTCCTTTTTGTAGCCAAAGAATAGGGGAGTTGGAGCTTCATTCAGGTTGTAGCCTGAGTAACAAGGGGATTGGAGCCTCCTTCCAGTTGCAACTGGAAAACAAAGGAATTTGGTGCTTCCAATGAATGTAATTCTTCAAGACATATAAGAAAAATCATTTCGTGGTTTTCTCTCGCTTTGGGTTTCCATGTAAAACATTGGTTTACTGTGTATGTGTATGATTGTTCATTTATTTATTTCTTATTTACTCTGCATTTAATGGATGATAATGATACATTGATATAAAAGTTGGATTATATGGTTAAAAAGGATTAAATTGCTCTATTACTGATTCACCCCCCCTCTCAGTAATCTAATTTTTTAATAAAAATTGGTATCTCCTAATTTTCAAGATTATACCGGTATTATATAAAATATTTTTTTATTGTTCTAGACCATATTAAAGTAGCAAAAGTATTTTTAAAATCATATACCTCATCTTTGTTCCATTTTTCAAAGTAACATCTGGGCCACAATAATCATTTTTGTAACGACTATATCAAATAATCATTCAAGCGAAAAATTGAGACCTTCTGGGAAAATTTGATATTGGAGTCATGAAGATCACTTGTAGAATGGATCATAAGAACAAAGTGATGGCTCAATAAATAGACTCAGGACACTAGACTTTAGTAGTCGATGGATAAGTTTTAGTCATTTCCAAACCCCTTAAATATGGACAGAGGCTAGTTTCAAAGTTAATGATTATGTTTACTTTTAATACTAAAAAATTTAAAATGAAATACAATCAAAATTCAAGGTTAGCATGCCTTTCTTAAAGGCCTTTATCCCCGATTATGCCCTTTAAGTTTTTATTGAAAGATAGTCTATAAGGTTAGAGAGTGTTTCGTACCTACAAGCCTTTAAGAAATCCAATATTTACCTCTTACTAAGGTCATGTTAATACCTTTTAAGGTGTAATATTTGATCTCATGGCCTTGCTCGATGCAGACAAGTGGTTTCGCCCTTCTACTCTTAGTATTGACTTTAAAACCTTTTCTTAAGGCCTTTTTTACCCCTTTTGGGTTTTATTAGGATGCCTTAAGGTGTTGTACTCTTTATTTAGGCCTATAGTTTCCAATCTTACTTTCTTACTTTAGGCTACTATGTATACATGCCTTTCTTCCCATGTACTCTTACTATTGATTTCTTGTGGTTTGCTAGTTGGTTTTAAGGGTTTATAGGTCTTTCAACCTATTTTTAAGGTCATGTTCATATCTTTTAAGGTCTTTAAATCAACCTAAACTTCTAAGTGTTTGTGCTTTGGATTTTCTTCCCCAAGTAAGTCTATAGGTATTTCAACCTTTTATTTTTGGTCTTGTTCATTTCCTTACCAAATTTCAAAATCCCATTAATGTTTGTCCTATGGTCAGGTAAACAAAGGCCATTTGATACTATTAAAATATTTAAATATGTTCAACAATTAAATGCAACTCAACCAACTTAAAATATCTTATACATTACAAGACAAAAAACATGATTAACCCAACCAAGTGGAACATGAGTTCGTATAAAAAAATTAACTTCCCACTAGCATCAACAAGTATGAGAACCTAGTCAAGTGGAACTTAAGTTCATATAAAAACAAGTGCCACTGTAGTGGTTATGTCCCTGCCGAAAAACTTTTGGAAAATCTTTTGAACAATGAATTCTTCACAATTAGTCAGAGCACGTATCAATCAGATGATTTTGTGTGCCTCCATAATCCTTCTTGCCCTTGAGATAACTCACTTAAGAAGAAAACGGTGAAAACCAATTTATAAGTTAGTTTCTTCTAGTGTAATTCACCACTTGCAGTATAATTTACCAATTCAAGGAAAGTTTCACTAAGCTCAATTTATTGACTGCAATGCTTCTCTCGTCGATATTTCGTTCGATTGTAATGCTTCTATCATTGAAATTTCATTATTTATGAATATGTAGCTTAACCATGAGCAATTTAGTGATAAACAACAATGTTAAAGAAATTAATATATCATGGAAAAATTCACATGACAAGATTACCTTTAAGAAATGTAAAATACAGTTATTTGGCATGTTGTTGCAAAGAGGGATGAGAAAAATTGTTGGTTTATTTTGAAATAGTTATTCATATAAACATTTTATAACAGGGATCAGAAAGGTTACTGGTTTATTTTGAAATAGTTGTTGATATAACAATTTTTATGTTAGGCAAGTTGGCTTTTTGTTGAGTAATTTTTCATATTGGCATTGTTAGTTGAAACAAAAAGTGTTTATATGTATAATGATAAAATAATCTTTTAGTAATCATATACATATATATATACATCAAAACTATATTTTATTGAGATATTTATAGGAGGCAATAAAAATTTTANTGATAAAATAATATTTTATTAATCATATATATATATATATATATAGAGAGAGAGAGAGAGAGAGAGAGAGAGAGAGAGAGAGAAATTAATCTCCAATTATAATCTTTGAAATATTAATGCCAATGAAATTTAATTGATACAAAACTATATTTTATTGAGATATTTAGAGGAGGCAATACAAATTTTAAACCTTACATTGTGAATAAAGAGTTACTTGTTTTCTGACAGGAAATCTAAACCTTAGATTGTGAATGAAGACTTACTGGTTTTGCACTCATTTTAATCCATATTGATTTGTATAACCTGGGAAGGGAATAATGAAGCATATATTAACCTTAAACAACCATGAACTTCATTTCCATGGGCAGTTTCAATATTAATGTAATTTTAAAACATTAAGCAACTTGCTAGTTATAAGTTGCTATAACTACATTGTTTAAATATATGGTATTAAGTTTTCGCAATCAATTGTATAAATGACATAATCATCTTTCTAAAATATATATATATATATATATATGGTATTAAGTTTTCGCAATCAACTGTATAAATGACATAATCCTCTTTCGAAAATTGACTAATGAATGTATTGGGTGATATAATAGAGTAGGAAATTTAACAGAGTATAATGTAAAGAGTTGTATAAATGAAAATGAAGTTTTTCGAAAAATGAGTACTCAATATACTAAGAGGTATAAGAGAGTGCCATGTAAAGACCTATTTTTTTGCAAAATTTTCATGTTTATGACTACTACATAAATCTTTTTAAAATCCTTTATACTATAAAAAGTACCGGAATTTTAATCCTTCAAGAACAACTGCAAACTACTAATATTTTAGGGCTTTAATTTTTTGCTCTCTCTAAGTATATTGTTCAACTCTTATGCATGTTTTCTCTCTAATTATATTGTTCATATCTTATGCATGTTTTTATTGTAAGACTTCAACTCTACTTCCTATATTCATATCTATATGACGAGTCTATGTTTACGAAGATACCAATAATTTAGTTATACACTAAAATAGACTCGCAAAAAATGAACATACATATTACTCTTCAGAAAAGGCCGCTAACAATAAACCCTTGTAAATATTTTTTTTGTTTTGATGATATATTTTATTTCAAATTCCATAATTTCTGATTTCCTTACCTTAAGTGGGTTATTGAATCTGCATCTCAACATATCCCACTACTACAATGCTAACTGGTTCTTCTGGAGATAGATCAACCGAATCTGGTCACTAGTTTGCTTAGAACTTATAGCATTTAATAACTATTCTCTCCAATGCTATAGTGTCGATTGTTGTGACTCTACATGCATTTAGACAACTGTCACCAACTATCAGCTCATTAGATTACTATATTAAGACAAGTAGTCGTGAAAAGTTAAAGTTAACAAGTGTCTTCTTCACGTATTAAGCACTTCCAAAAGATACATCCATGAAAATGTGCATAGCTATGGGGAGTCAAGTGTGGACGTATTAAGGGCGGCCAAAGGATACACTAGTTAAGACACATGTTGCAGGATGTGTATGTGGTTACCATTCCAACTGTCCAACGTGTAGCACAGATTGAAGACATAGCCAGCTAGCCAGTTAGGGCCTCCATTGTTTTGCATGAGGATTGTGTTGCATTGAAAGGCTTAGCTTCTATAGAGCACGAGTAATCCAACTGTTGGCGGTAATAAGCCTTCCCATTGAAATAGTATTGTTCCTAAATATACTCCCTTCTTCAGTTTTATTCTAGAGTGGGCTCGATCTCGCATCGATTTTTGCAAATGCGATGTGTCTAGAAGAAAATAATCTTTGAAAGAAAGAAACTAGAAATTGTAAAACTCAGCAGAAGAGAGAGTTTCAAAATCTTTCTTACCCAAAGCTTCTTATTGTTTTTTAGGATTCTAGATTTGCTCTCTGTGGAATTTTCTTTATGGGTCTTCAAAGGGCAGGGAAACTTGTCGGGAAACTCATTATTTTGAATGTAATCGAGATGACTTCCTCCGCTAGTCCAAATTACCTTTCTTAGAATCTCAAGGAATCAAATTTCACAATTTCACAGCTCTTGGGAAAACTCTTTACACTCTTTCAATATCCACCATATTCATTTATCATTGTAGATTTTCCTTACGCGCTCTGATTTATGGTTTCCAATGCTTGTTTGAAGGCAAGAGAATACACATCTATACATTGGCAAGCTTCCCACATCCATTTGCTAAAGCTTGGGAACACTTGAATCTATGTGTTGGAGTGAGGGACTAAATATATATGTGTTTAATCTTGGCTCCTTTGCTTTGAAAGCTAAAGGAGAGCCAAGATTTTATTCCCCCGACTGTTTTTCACCGGCTTTTCTTATTTCCCTATTAAGTTAACATAATAACCGACATGATCCCCTGAGACACACCACATGTATCAACTCCATCTCCATCTATATGGATTGAAAGAGGGACTGGATAGATAAGTCGGCATTCATTCAAGGTATCGGGTGGGTTTTTTAGCTAGATATTTCCACTCTATATCATTGTAGAAAAAGAAATATCATAGATCGAGCCAGCTCCCATTCTTGTTCTATATCGTGTTTCAATTTTTGGCATCAACACTACTCCCATTTTCATTTGTCGAGGATCATGAAATAAAATAGATTGCTATGTTGAGATAAAGGGTAAGATTGATAGTAACTCAACCACCCCAACATCCACCCAGTCATCCACACTCTAAAGCTACTCCATGAGACTATCACTACTAGTAGCATCCTCAAGCATGGATCACCTCCATCCTGCACAGACCAGACTGAGATTTCAACATCAGACCAAGTTGGACAACAGTAATTCTCCCTATTATTGTACGGAGTGTAATAATGAGACAACTCAACCACATGCACTTAACAATGAACAAGAGGAGCCATGTGCCCGACAAAAATTCCTCATGAAGACTGGACACTCGGAAGGGATCTTCTTATTGTGGCCAACCACCCTACAAATTCTCCAATCTTACTTTCTTACTTTAGGATAATATATATACATGCCTTTCTTCCCCCGTACTCTTACTATTGATTTCTTGTGGTTTGCTAGCTGGTTTTAAGGGTTTATAGGTCTTTCAACCTATTTTTAAGGTCACGTTCATATCTTTTAAGGTCTTTAAATCAACCTAAACTTCTAAGTGTTTGTGCCTTGGATTTGTTTCCCCAAGTAAGTCTATAGGCATTTCAACCTTTTATTTTTGGTCTTGGTCATTTCCCTACCAAATTCCAAAATCCCATTAATGTTTGTACTATGGTCAGGTAAACAAAGGCCATTTGATACTATTAAAATATTTAAATTTGTTCAACAATTGAATGCAACTCAACCAAATTAAAATATCTTATACATTACAAGACAAAAAACATGATTAACCCAACCAAGTGGAACATGAGTTTGCATAAAAAAATAACTTCCCACTAGCATCAAAAAGTATGAGAACCTGGTCAAGTGGAACATATATTCATGTAAAAACAAGTGTCACTGCAGTGGTTATGTCCCTGCTGAAAAACTTTAGGAAAATCTTTTCAACAATGAAGTGTTCGCAATCAGTCAGAGCACGTATCAATCAGATGCTTGTGTGTGCCTCCTTAATCCTTCTTTCCCTTGGGATAACTCAAGAAGAAAACAGTGAAAACCAATTTATAAGTTAGTTTCTTCGAGTGTAATTTACCACTTGCAGTATAATTTACCAATTCAAGGAAAGGTTCGCTAAGCTCAATTTATTGACTACAATGCTTCTCTCACCGATATTTCATTCGAATGTAATGCTTCTATCACTGATATTTCATTATTTATGAATATATGTTGTTGTTGGGAAATAATACCCTACGGACTAACAAGTTAGGGTTGAACTTGTACGCAGATCATGACCTTAAAGAAAACACTTTTAACCTATCACCCCAATACTCAAACCCCTTTTTCACACACAATCATGGAAAAGACCTACTAACCTTTTTCTATCGATGTTTGATGTAGATCCTCTATTGCGCTTTATCCACTTGCTTTCGCTGCTCCTTCCAAAGACAATCCTGTAATCAAGACAAAACACTACGCATGCATGCTATTTTTCTACCTAAGGGTTAGAGATTAAGCATAAATTGAATAAAACATATATGACTCGTGTATTGGGACAGGAAAAGTATTCTTTTATTAATCTCAAGATGAATCAACTTACAATAATGATAGAGACCGGCCACCGTTCCTCGATCCTGATCCTGGGTTCCTCCTCTTCTTTGTCCTCCAACTGCTTTGCTTGAATTCTCCTTAAGCTTGAGGAAAGGCTAAAGGGTTGGGACAAATAGATTCGGCAATTGGGTAGAGTTTCTTTGTTATCTTTTTCCTCTTCCAAATAGTACCCCTACCCCTCCTTTTATAGGCTAGAAGGAGCTAGGGTTTTGGACGAACTCTCGGCCATGCATGGCTAGGAGTTCCAGTTAACTGACCCAAAGCTTTTCGTCCTGTCGGCAACTTTCCTGTTTTTGTGCTTTGTTAGGTAAACACGGGCTGTAATAGGCCAGCCAGCGTTCCAACGTGTGCAGTAGTGGGCCTACCAGCGTTCCAATGCATGCAGTAGTGGGTTAGGGCGCGTTTTACTTGTTTTAAGAGGTTTTTCAAGAGTTTATTCAGCATGGCTTTGGCAAGGACTGGATATGAGTAGGCCTGATGCCAGGTAAGCATGTGTGGTGCAATTTAGGGTTATAACAGATGCCCCCTAATGTGTGAGGTCAGAAGAGCATCTGATGGCCGAAATACATTACCAATTCTTTACCAATCTGTACTGATGTGTTGAATGAGTGAGCCCAGGAATCAGGAATCAGGAAGTGTCGTCTGCAAAAAAAATCAAATGTCTCACCGAGGTGGGCATACCCATGCTCGAGATAAAATAGAACCATGGCTACCAATCAAATACACTGTAGATCCATGTCAAATAACTATAAAGAGTAGCCGCGAACAATACACAGCGGAGCTACATCTCGAAATCAGAGAAATATACATAGAAAGTATCCATCTCCCAGAAGCTGATTCGGCCTGATGGTTGTACTTCAGAGCTCGAGCAACAACTTCAAAGTCTTCTAAAACTCGGATAGGAGTGTAATATGAGTGTACGACTACGCTACCCAGAGGTCTTCGACGGCTCGTCGATTATGGACTTGATAATCTTGATGATCGGACTGAAGGCTTCAGTGATTTCGAACAAAGACTTGATTGGATGTTCAAGATGGTCGGGTATGCGGACAAGAGACATAATGCAGAGAGGTCGACTCAGGCGTAGTAACAAACTTCCCTTGGACAAAAGCACGACAAGTGATAAGACTCAGGCAGCATATCTGTTAATCATAAGTCTACGAAGCAAGAGGCAACACAAACTCTCCATATGTTTGGAAGAGTAACCAAACGGTGGAGGACACAACTCTGTATAGCGAGCAAAGCTTCCTAAGGTCGTACTACATCCCATAGTCTGATGAATCAAACGGACAAATGTGCTTTATCCAAGGGCGACTCATGATGTTGCCAATAAATAAAATACTTTTCCCATCCTCTTTTTGGGGTATATTTGATTTTTTTGTTCTTTTTTTTTATTTGAAAAAATAATAAAGGAATATTACGTTACAAGGGAGGAACGAGTATAGCAAACATACAAGCTCAAGGCACAAGGACAAGACTGATGTTCTAGGAAATAATACTCGGGAAAAATCCTCCAGTGGCCAAAGGTGTTAAGACGCAAAGGAAAACTGTTACTAGGCTGAAAGGTAAAGGTTGAAAATGTGGTTGATAGAATACACAATGGTAACGTCCTTCGATGTAAGTTTAACGAGCCCAGAGAAGGGAAGCTCGATGGTTTTTCATATTTAGAGAGTCTGACAAAGCATAAAAGGAAACTCCATTGGGGTACCTTTTTCGACAATAGTCTAGCCGGTTTGAAAAATGGGTAAACTAGAACCGGTTAGACGTCAATTCAAAACCATTTTAACGAGTGTGACAAGGACAAGATCACTCGACTATTTTTTCAATTTTAAGGAGTCTGAAAAAAGCTTAACTATGGACTCCGTCAGGAATATTCTTCTGGACCATTTTAACAAGTGTGAAAGAATAAGGTCACTCGGTGATCTTTTCAATTTTAGGGAGTCTGAAAAGAGCTTAACTATGGACTCCGGGGGGTTTCTTTTTCGTAAATTTAGTCCCTCAGGCCCGAAAAAGGAATAAAATCTTACCTGAGGATACTCTTCTAAAGAATGGAAATTCAATAGAGTATTCCTTTGTTCGTACAGTTGACTGTCCGGACCGAAAAAGGGGTAAACTACCGCCGGACAGACGTGACTTCAAATTTCAGTTTAATGAGCGTGAAGCGTCACAAGATCGCTCGGCAATCTTTTCATGTTTAAAGGGTCTGAAAAGGGCTTAAAAGGAGACCCATTATGTTTTGGGAGTACGGAGGGTAAGACAAAGAGTCAAAAAAGACCCATGCAAATGAGGCTCAAACTCGTATTTAGGAAACACTATGCGGACTCCCGAGCCTACAGTTAGAAATGGCATGGACACCATAATGCAACCAGGAACTACCTAGGGCATCCATGTTTTTGGCAAGCTCTACCACCAAGTTGCGACACTTCTAGAGAAGATATGACGGTTCCGTGTCACAACCGGATGGGATCGATCCTATATCATAAGAAAAAAAGGCAACGAGATGCAACAGTCGGGATGAAATCCTATCCTATATGCTCAAGTTGATTTTTGAAAACAAAAAAATTTTATGGACCGTCACTATATTTTATTTTTTTTTTTTTTGGAAACTCAATGAAAATTGTCCCAATACCTGCTCAAATCCCTCCCATATCACTCCTGAACCACTCAAAATGGTTTTTGGTATAAAGAAATTGATAAAAGGGCCCAAAAAAGTGACAAAAAGAGGCCAAAAAGTCTATAAATAGAAGTTGGCAGCTCATTATCACCATTGCTGATTTGGAAATTGACTCTGGAGCCAAAAGACCCCCTTTGCCAAAGATCGTGATTCCGGGAGCTACAGTGGACGAAACGGACTTCTGCTTGGACCAAGTAAGT
>SNQJ01S0287561.1:0-10763 GCA_010110895.2 Picea sitchensis | reverse complement strand
GGAACGTTTGCCCCTTGATGGACAGGACGTCACCTAGGAGAGTTGGACGTTATCTTGAGCGTGTGGCAGTGTGATGAGGTTATTGGCACGTGTGGCAGCTTGGAGGAGCCCTAGAAGGGCTAACGTCTGACTTCTGGATGCTGAATATATACCCACGCAGGGGTGCCCTTAACCAATAGTAATGTCCTTTCATTATTAATAACTATTATTTATTAAGTATCATTTAATTATTATGTCATTAATATCTATTTTATATGTATATTTATGTTCATAATATTGCCTTCCCCTTAAAAATACTTTGTCCTCAAAGCATAATCACTGGAAGGCTTCCCTTTTAACTTTTGTTCTAGCACGCGATGTCTTCTCAAATATTTTGTGCTTGTAGTTGCGACTCTCGACGAAACAAGATGATATAACCTTTGAATTCTCAAACTGATGTGTTGCATCTTCTGGGGAGTGATCCATCCCAAATCTACTTTCATTGGAATTGTTTGATGATCGATTGTTCGAATGGGGATTCTCATTTTAAGCTTCCCTACAAGTTGTTGATTTTGTCTTCGTTCTTTTTAAGTGTGGTAGTTTATTTGTTGGTAAGAAGAACATTGTTTATTTTCCTCTTCTCTTAGTCATTGGTCGTAATGACTCTTGTGATTTGGATGATGATAAGGCATCTTAATCTCTTGTGACTTTTCCTTGGAATCATCTTCTTTTGATGTTTGTAGTGATTTGTCAATGTAAGCATCCTTTTGAATTTGAACATCAACTGACTTTGTATTGGTTCCTTTTTCTACTGTCGAAATTTGATTGTCAGATAATTTCTCTATTGGGCCAGTCATTGTTTCCTGGTCAACTAATGATGTTTTGCGACCTAGCTCTTCTTGTAAAGACTTCTTATCATGCTTGAGTTTTTTAATCTTAGTTAATAAATCCTGATTATGTCATCTTAATCATAAAATTTCTTCCTTATTTTCTGACCCATCGTCTTTTTCTGATTCTATATTCTCCTTTCTTTCATCCTTTAAGATTTTAATTTGTTCAAGTAACTTCTGGTTAAGGTTCCTTAGGCAAGAGATTTCTTCCTCTTTTTCAGTTAATTTCTCCTTGAGACCTTGATTTTCTTGTTCTGAATTGTTGTTCCCTTGCTTCTTGTCTTTTGACTTTCTGATTTTAACTAGTAAATTTTGATTATGCTTTTTTAATCGTAATATTTCTTCATCTCGTTCTAGTAAGTCTTGGTCCATTTTTTTTTCTTTTGGTCTTTAGTTCTTCATTTTGTGCAATGAGATCCCGAATATGTTCTTTGAAGTAACGATTATCTTTCTCTATTAACCTATTAAAATATTTCTCCTTCTCAATTTCAAATTGTAATTTTTTATAACTCGCTTTATAATGTCCTAGTTTTCCTTTCAATATTCGTGATTGTATTTCTGAATTATCTTGATATTCTTCCATAATAAATGATCTCCCACAGATCAGACAGAAGTGATTTTGATTTTTAAAAATTGTCCTATACTCAAACTCCATTTCACAAAAAGAACATTTAGTCCAAAATTTCAATTTATATATGGAATTGTCCATTTTTATTATATAAACTTGAATTGGTTTTAAGATTTATTTTTAAATTTTAATCAATTTGTACATTCAAGGTACTTTGTACTTCAAAACTTTTCTCACCCTTCTTTTCTTTTTATCTTCACTTTCCTCTCTCCAATAATATATATATATATATATATATATATATATATATATATTTCCTTTACACTTTTTTTATACTTTATAAAAATACTTTATATCCACTTTAAGTAACATTTTTTATACTTTATAAAAGTACTTTTATATTAAGTGATTTAATAGTGTCTTAATTAAATACCCTTTTAAAAAGACCGCCTCAGTTTATACGTTTACTTCTCCTTTATCCACAAATAATATATATAGTTATGCACTTTTTATAACTTTGAATATGGCCTTAAGATTATTTTTATAATATCCCTTCAATAATTAATTTGAATGTACGAGGTATGAGGTGTTTTTTTCTTTTTTTAATAATTGGTTCTTTTTCTTGATTTTACTTCTTGTAATTTCTTTTAATGGTTTCTCTCTTATACTTTTTGCTATACCTTGTTTTTTTAATAATCTTTTTGTAATATATATTATAGAAACTGAAAATTTTATATTTATAAAAGGCACGATCGAGGTCGCATAATACGAAGGAGGGTGCTGGTAAAATAGATACCAGCAGCAAATTTTCCACAAAAAAACTTACAAAACTGAGTCTAGTTTTAGTTCAACTTTATTGTAGACAGAGCTTGTATCTCTGTCCGTAAACTATCTAATGAGAGGTTTAATTAAGCCACTTTTACAAAACTGAGGACTTTCTTACTAGTCTTCTTTAGACTTGATCTTCTTCCGGAGGAGACTCTAGCACCATGTTCAGGTCAAGCAGTGTGGGGTCTCGTCTACTCTCGTTTTCCTCATTCTGACTTTGTGCTGGCGAATTTGGTGGTTTGGCTTCCAACTTTGCTTCGATGTTCTCCCCTTGATGCCTACGAAATTCGACTTCATCCTGTAATTGACTTATTAACGTGCGATGTTGGGCTAGAGTGTCCAGCATGAAGGAGAGAGTGGAACTGTGAGAGTCAATATGGAGAGCTAATTGTTGGGTGGTGGAGAAATTATCATCCACCAGCTCTTCCTCCGGTCTTTCTCGAGCTGGACGTTGAGCCATTCCTTCAAACAAACTGATAGAAATTGCCAGAAAATTACCTCCAGACCAATCGCGCTTGATTCTTCCTCTGTCGTTGATGCTGCCTCTGTTGCTGTCACTTTCAACTTCGTGGATGCTTCCTCTGTTGTTGCTTCTTCCTTTGTTGTTGGTGCTTACAACGTTGCCTAGAGCTGTCCCTCTTGCTCTGGTCCGATTGCTAGATCCTGTGTTGCTTGGACGTTGCACTTCCTCTTTCTTTATTGTATTCAAATCTGCATAATTCTGGTGGGGCTGGTTGAGGTAGTGACTCAAGGGCTTGCCTTCCAATTTATCTCCGCAAGCAAAAACCTTGACGCATGAATGCCACCATTGTCGTGCAAACTCACGTATTAAGTGTCTCTCATGCTTTGAAGTGGCATGTACTGTCTGCTTTCCCTTGCAGTGGATCATGATGGAATTCCTTTCGATTGCCCTCACCTCAAGTGGAGTAATGGCGGATTTGATGTTGCAGGCTACTTTGCTGTCGTGGAGGGTCTGCTACGGCGGAGTCCCACGGAGGAGGATCGCAGGGTGACCCAATTTAGCCATGCAAACGACTTGCTTCCTGCAACTTCCCACGAGCCAGGAGGTATGGGAGTATTTCACCTCCCCATTTATTACGTAATGCGTGTTGCATGCGCCTTCCATCTGTTGCGCCGTGGGGAGACTGACGCCAGGTGGAGCTATGGAGAGAGGGGGATTCTTCATTAGGGAGGGGCTAAAAAAAGGATCCTCCCCAGAATTTCCATATGACCCGGGGCTTTTCCAATTGCTTGATTCGCATGTTCATCCGCTTCTTCATTGTTTGCGCGGGGGACGTGAAAGAAGGAAATTTGAATTGAGGATGACATTGCTTTGATCCTCTCTATGATTCTTTTCAGCTTGGAGTTCTTTGGGGAAATCCCTTTGATGAAGTGTCGAATTATGTTTTTTGAGTCCCCTATTACGATGATGTTGATGAGTTTTCATTCCTGAGCTAAGAGCATTCCTTGATACATCGCGTAGGCCTCTGCCATGTTGTTGGTGGTTACACCTAGGTTCCAGGAGTAATTTAGCATCATTTTTCCTCTAGGGTTGTACAACACCCCTCCCGCACCTGCCTCCCCTGGTAATATATTATATATATTACTTATCTTAAAAAATCCTTTTTTTTAAAAGGCACCTTTAAATACTCTTTTTACTTTTTTCCTTTTATTTTAAAAACTTCAAATACTCTTAACTAACTTCAATTATTCAATAATAAGTCACATTTTTACACTTTGTGGTAACTTTTATGAAAAATCATTTTTCTTTTTTAACAACCCCATTAAAATATACTTCTCTTAATAATAACATTTTTTCTTTTAAAATATACTTTATTTCTTTTCCTAGGCCCTTTTAATAAACTTGGTAACTTTTTTTGTTTTTTTAATAAATGATCGCGACCTTGACCTAAGGTTTCGTTTGAGATTCCCTTTTTGACTTCTTTAACTTATATACTTCACTCTGGATAGGATTTCACCTTTGTATTTAATAGTTTGACTTTATAATTTTCTTATGTAACTTTTATATTGAAACACTTTGATTTTATTTATTTTTTCCTTTTATTCATAAACCAGTTACGTAAGTATTTTGAATTTGCAGTGGAATTATGAGTTTTTATATGGCCAAAGGCTTGAGTTGGTCAAAGACCCTGACTTCAGAGAAACTCTGAAAAAAATTGTTGGCCAGTAGTCGGTAATCAGCGGAATGCCCAAGGGGCTATGATACCAAATGAGACGAACAAAGTTCATCACGCACAAATAATCCAAAATATCTGGAATATAGTAATCAAATCCATACGGACAAATATATATATATATATATATAAGAATGAATAGTAAGATGATAAGAATGTATATATATATAAGAATGAATAGTAAGATGATTACAAATGAGAATGAGGGCTCGCTTATATATCCACAGGGGTGCCCTTAACCAATAGTCATGCCCATTGAGACATGTCCTTTCATTATTAATAATTATTATTTATTAATTATCATTTATTATTATGTTATTAATATCTATTTTATATGTATATTTATGTTCATAACATTGGCCAAATTTAGCAATCTAACATGCATTGGAAAGCTAAAATTATCCTCCATGCATCTTAGCCATTATTTAACTCACCATACGCATACACTCTCACTCATAACTTACCCATGCGCATTACTCATTCACACTTATTCCCTCATGCGCATTAATTCCTAAATTTCTCACTCACACTTATTCTCTCATGTGCATTAACTCCTATTTTCTTCACACTCCTCTCCTATATATTGGATGGTCTTCATTGGTTATTGGTCGGATATTGCAGCAGCTAGCATACTTTATCTCTCTCATTCGTCTCTCTCGTTCTTGGTCTAGTTAGTCTTCTTTGAGCAAAGTGATCATTGTACCGGTTGTGGACTTGTCAATTGTGGCGCAACCAACCCTCTTGCAAGCCTATCAATAAAGAAATTTTGTGTTTATGTTCTAACCTTATTTCTTGATGGTATTTTGTGAATTTTGCACGTAGATTAGTATCTTTTCCTTGTTGTTCATTGTGGTTTATGTTGATCTTTTGAGCAGGTTTCTTTCTATTTCTTTCTCTTTTTTATTGTGCTAACCCTGCAAGATCCCTCCAAACAAAAAGAACGATTTTTCCCCTTGTTTTGGACAGTTTTAACACGCTGTCCCAAACATATCAGCGGCTGTGTTTCGTCAATAAATGTAGAAAATCAGACTTAGGATAGCGGAAAATCACCCTAGGGACTCCCCCCTGAAGATAGCAAGCAGTGGCCCAAATGGAGAGGGGTCTATCCCGTAACAATTCAGGGTTTTTCTCCTTGAATTAGCTAAGTTTTCATCGTTGATATAACAGGTTTATCAGCTCAATTCGAGGGTGGAAATTTGTGCTAACAGGAGGTCGAATATTCTTGTGGAGGGACGAAATTATTGCTTCTGGGGGTCATTTTTCTTGGCTGAGTCATGTCGATTTTTTGCTGGGTTGAGTTGGGGTTGAAGAGGATGAGTTCTTCAGCTGAGTGGGCCGATTTCTCTTGCATAGTAGGGCCGAATTCTTATCATGGACCGATCTGTATTGTGTGGGCTGTACACTTGAAGAAGAGGGCGAACTGAGCCTCTACTATTGCCTAGTTTTGTAACAGGTTAGAATATAATAAAACTCAGATCCAATTTGGTGGTAATCTTCTGCTGTCATTGTTGTTTTTATGAGTTATTTCCATTGTTATTTTGCTGTTATAAATTGAATGAAAGGTGAAAACTATATTTGGGTTCAAACCCTCACTTATACACTAAATATCACAAGAAAACCCATCAGCAAGTACAAAAACACACAGCAGCAATAAGAGGGTTTTAATAATGGTATTAGGGCCTGCTGTCAAAGTGCTTGACAGAAGTCCTAAACCATTAACACACTCAGAAACAGAACAGCAAGCAGAAAAGGGCTATTACAGTGAGTTTGGAGTGTGTCATTAAAGTGTTTGACGGAAGTTACAAGCTAAGAAACCACCAAATTATAACAGCAGCACATCTAAACATAACAGCAAACCTCAAGGGGAATATTACAGGGGTATAATAGCTTGCTGTCCAAGTGTTTGACGAAATGTCAGACCATTAGAAGGCAGCAAACTTACAGGGGTTTTGGAAAAAATTGGTCCAATCAAGATAGGGACATTACATAATACCTGTAACTCTAAGAAGCTCTTCCAGAGTTAGAAGCTTTTCCTACATGCTGTTACAAACTTACAATTATAAGTCTTTCACTCATATTGTTGTTTAATTCCACAAACTGGCATTACATAAAATAGAATTACAATCCAGACTACCTCTAATCTCTTTGGGTGGCGAGTTCAACTAGCATTCACTTGTTACTAAAAATACAATGTACTACCAATTATAGTGTTCTTCCTATATTAGCGCTCAGTTCTACTTACTGAAGCAACATAAAATAGAAAATACTATTTAAAATAGGTATGTGAACATGACAAAGTCCAAAACTAAAATTACCATGACGTCAAAGATTAAAGTTGCTTCATTCTCAGAAAAAGAAAGGAAAATAAAGTACTTAAACTAATTTAATTTAATTATTGAATTGTAAAAAGTGTCTGTTCTAAGATCTAATCTGCTAGAGATATTGAATACCGTATATACAGTCTTGCCTCTCTTGGTAAATGCCAAAAGTCGTTTTGGACCTTCCTGTAATAGATGAAATCTCAACATCATTTTTGTAAAACCATGACTCCTCTCATAGAGAAAAGGGACTAAAGGTCCTGGAAGACTGATTGTTTATGTTCTAGATACTTGTAAATAAAATTAAGAAAGCAACTGTATAAATGTAAGGGACAGATAACATGCCTGCTGCTTGAAGTAGTCAAGAAATTCACTCCATGAGCTATGAACCTTAACAACAACATATCTGAGATATGAGATGTCAAGGATACATATTGAAGGTGCAAAAATGGCAACCAAAATAACAAGGTCCAGCATAATGCAGGTAAGTCGGAATGCCAGAAAAGCAACGTAGTTTTTTGCAGTCCTCGAACATTATCAGAAGCATAACTATTTGGGTATTTAGCTTCTAATGTGTTAACAAAAAAAATATTGAAAACAATTATAGACCCTTTGGACCTAAAAAATGGCATCCTAATGTCAGTTTCAAGTCCATACAAACTTTGGGAATTGTGACATAGAAAGATTGTAACCCAGGCCGTCTCAAGCATTGTATCACCCATACCAATCTACAGAAATTTATATATACTTACCCCCATTATCAAAAAGGAAACACATCAAATTGCTAAGTTCTAACACTCCTGTAAACTTCTAAAATGTTCATTTTGTAAAAGTTCTGTAGTGGGTCCATCGGGCTATGGTCTAACGGTTGAGAGTCGAGACAGGGCATTGCCATGCTAATGAACAAGGTTCAAATCCCTGAGGGTGTAGATCCCCAGTATAAGTTGACCAAGTTTGTATGATCCATTAGAAAATTAATTCAATACATAAAAATAAAAAAATAAGTTCTGCAGTGCACCTAGATGCTAAAATGGCACACAATATTACTGCAAATATAGACATGAGCTCAAGTAAAGATGAAGTAAAGCAGGAATATGAAAGATGTGAAGTTAAAAATAACAAAAATGTTGTCGTCCTAATACACACTTCCAAACGTGGAAAAAGTCTCAATCCACTTAGTGTGTCCTTGGAGGCACAATGCCTAAATCCAAACCCAACGTCACCTCGATTTGGATTTCTTCCATCTAGTCTTACTCCTAGGGAAGCCAAGGGGGGTAGACCCTAGTTACTATGTGAATTATTAGATAAATTCTAGGAGTTAATTTTAGTTTGTTAAAAGTAAGGGGGAGCTAGCCTATATGAGAGACAGCAAATGCAATGCACACCTTTAATGAAAATTATCCCTTTCCCTAAGTCAACTATGACTAGTGCCTAAGGTTGGGCAATGGGGTTTGTTGCCGTCCTTATACAACTTGCAAACGTGAGCTAAGTCCGACTCACTTAGTGTGTCCTTGGAGGCACAATGCCTAGGTTCACGGCCCACGCTGTCATTTTGACCCGAACCTCTTCCGTCTAAGCTTACTCCTAGGGAAGCCAAAGGGGGTAGACCTTAGTTACTAGATGTGTTAAAGCTAAGTTCTAGGAGTTAGTTTTAATTTCTTAAGGTTAGAGGGGATCTATCCTAAGATGCACAAGCAACAATGCAAGGTGCAAGGGTTAGCATGTAAAGCAAGCCTTTTCCCTAGGTCAACTAAGACTAGTGCCTAAAGATTGGGCAAGGGGTCAACTATGTTAAGGGGTGTTTCGTTACAAGTAGATTACAATATGATTACAAGATTACAAATGAATAGATTGAACCCAAAAATATTAGATACAGTTATTCACAAAAAATACTAAGATACAAATGATACAAGAGCAAGCTAACCACGTTTTTCTTTGTGTGTTGGATATCAAGAGATTAAAGCATCACATCACATTATCATCAAAGCATCAAGATCATCATCATCAATACGTCAAAAGAAGATTTATAAATTTAACCACAAGTATCAGAGATGAAGATCCACCACTCTTAAAAATTAAACCCACAAGGTGTTTATTAGATTTAGTCCAAGGTTTAGTTGTTAAGCTTTCTTAAGAGTTGTCAAATTTTATCAAGCTTTCACCAAAGCCTCCTCCTCCTATTGCCAAATAACTGTTGGATGCTCAATAAGTGTTGTCACCCTAGCTTCACAGGTCAGCCCAAAACAAGAGTACTTCCCAGAGAGGACACATCCTGTGCACCGTGAGACAATCCCCTGCCTACACCCTCCGTTGTTTTCCTCAAGCCCCGTTTTAGATGGTGAAGATGGTGGTCTAAGGTACCCTAACTAGTCTATTAAGTATATATATGGATTAGGTAGACTTTTAGGTGATTTTTAGAGTGTTTTGAAGATTTTAAGACACTTTTAAACTGTGATTTAGTGATATGGCCGAAACTTTTATTGAGCTTAAAAATGTGTTGCTTCAAGCTTATGCAATTAAGAGTGTGAACACACGTAAAGCAAATAAAAATGGCTGAAAAAGATTTAAGTTATCACATGCACATATAAGCTTGCTATTAAAGAAAAATCACACTAGCAAGGACAACTTGCCTTCAAGATATGGAAAGAAAATTTAGTGTGTGTTTGCCTCTTTAACCATTAAACAACATTCAAGCCTAAGCAAGTGGCTTCCAATATATATATGCAATAGAGAAATAAACCATTCAATTATTTAAGCACTTAGAGATTTAAGCATTTAAGATCTAAACATGTGCATGAAGAAAAGACTTGAAAATTAACTAAGCAAGTAAAGGATCTAGTTAGGTTACTTATTATGTTGCCCAATAGGCTTAAGACAATGATTATGTGTTTGATCTAAAACAAAAGTAATTATAGCATTAACCCATAGATCATTAATCACATCATCAACCACTTAAGCTTACCTATTGGGGTATTCCTCTCCCAACTAGGTCGGCAATTAATTTAGTTTGCTTAGTTAGGTTAAGTTCTTTTAGAATTTAGAAGTTAGGGCAAACAAGTAAAGAGAGAGAGAGAGAGAGCCTAAGAAGTAAGCTAGCAAACCAAGCAATCAACCAAGCAAGCCACAAACCCCACAGCCTAGGTTTGAGAGGTGCCCTCACCTCCAAAACCTCACGGCCTAGCTAAAAAGGAAGTAAGAAAAACTAAAAAATGAAACCCTATGCTAGATCTAACTACCCCAATGGCTCACACATGGGAGGAGGTCGTACCACTTCTCCTCCCACAACTATAAGCCAACAAGCAACAAAAAAAAGAGGAAAAAGGTACAAGAAAACCCTAAAAATGACAAAGTGGGTTGAGAGATAGCTACCAATCCCTTAGGGGGTCTTCAAGTGTTGTGTGGATGTCTTTGGGCAGCCAATACCCCTTCCCAACCAGATCTGAAACCTGCGAATCAGCAAGGTATCCTTGCTGATTTTACTACACACAAGCAACCAAAGTGAAAGAAAACCCTTGCTTTTTAGGGCAAGAACTTTCCGCAAGAAGAGAGAGTATATATGTGTAAAAATTTGACCTATTTAAAGATGTTATGCTAGCTGAAAATGAATGTGGATGAACAGCAATAAAGATGAAGAGTAAAGAGAGAAAAGAGCATGGAGTGTAGTTGGGTCTGTTATCCCCGATATCTAGGGATAACTAGGAGATCATGTCTCGAGGCCCACATGGTCCTAGACATGGAGTACCGAGAGCGGATTGACTTGAGCATGGCCCTGGAGGGCCCATCTTTCTTCTTCTCGGCCAGCTTTATCCTGTCAGCAGTAGCAGCCTCCATCACTATCGGCATGGGCTTGCATCGGAGAGGACTCTTGCTCCATGAGGTAATTGGTCCGAGGCATCATGGTATGTGTCGTATTTGATCGTTATAACCTTCTTATATATGCATTAGGTTCCTTTCATTTCGGATGACTGCTTGGATCTTACACTAA
>SNQJ01S0287560.1:0-10906 GCA_010110895.2 Picea sitchensis | reverse complement strand
CTCAGAGATAAGCTGCCACCATTCTAGCGAGTCTTTCACTCTGTATTTTTACAATCTCTGTACATTTCTTTCATTAATAGAAATCGTGTATTACTATATATCTGTGTTTATGATTGCATATCTTATACATTTATGTTATATTATTGAATATATGCGATATCTCTCTGCATTTCTTTATTATATCTCCGCTCTCATTTCATGCAGAAAATAATCTGGATCAATCATGTTCCAATGTCTCAACAATATAGCAACCATGCATCAAGCATGCACCATAACCATAACAAGTAACTCTCAAATCAAACACATAAGCATACCTGTAATATGTAGCTAACCTATTTTACTGTAATACTGACCTATAACTCTTCCATATCCTTCAGTAACTTGGTACCAACATTCTCCCCAATTATGTCTTGTTCTTGAGGGACAAAGACTACCTGTCACGTGGGGCCTTGCGTGGCATGCCTTAGGAAACCTGCAGGGGTGCCTCGCGGAACAACCTCAAGATGACCCATGAGGGCCTGCTCAATTAGGGTTATAGAGAAACCATAGTACTTTCTAGCTCTGAAACTTTCTCTCTTTGTTCACACCCTCTCTGTTGCCTCAGACTTGTCGTCATATTTACCAATAGACCAAAATATTAGACCATAACATTCTCACGAGATAGATATTAAATGTATGTGTATGTACATATGAGAGACTCCTTGAGGTGTATTTATACTTTTTTTAGGTAACCTCTTTCCTTATTCTTAGGGCTTCTTGACTTTATTGTTACAACCACTTTACCCATTCATTAATTGACTTGTAACCAATTAGGGGCTTCTTGACCATTCTTCGAGGCTTCCAACTTCACAAGGTCATATCTCCCTAATTGTGAGGAACCACGTGGTGTACCACCAATCACCATAAATGACATGATGAATACTATCCACCTACGAGTGTCTTACCTACATTTACACTGTCTTTCATGTCGATATTCCTCAACCAACTTTAGGTCCCATAACCACACCTTTGGGGCTTCATGTAGACTTTATCAAATTCACCCATCACATCTGTTGACATCAACCACTCCATTAATGACAACTAACTCACCATCAATATCAACAACATCTCTAGGGATTCTGGACTTCTCCAAGGGTTGACATCAATGATAACCCACTATCCAAACCAATTGTCCAACAATACCCCCCTTTGGCATTGATGGCAACACCAACATTGATGGAAACATTGATGGAAATATTGATACTCCAACACTCATTCTCCCCCTCCGACCATTTATCCTCATCAATGTTTATTTCTCTCCCCCTTTGACATCAATGGAAAAGGGTCTATCTCCTTGGGGATTCTCCCCTTGTCTTCATGCTTTTGTTTTTTCTCTCTATTTCCATGCCTTAGTTCTTTCTCTTCACATGTTTCCCTCATCAAGCTCCTCTTCTCTTGTGACTTCCCCTAAAAGTATACCTTCTCTGAAAAATCATTCTCTGACTCCATGCGCTTGAATTTTACTCTTCTAATCTTTCTCTTTCTCTCCCTTTGACATCATGGGAAAAAGACAACTCCCCTTGTCATATGTCTCCCCCTATCTGTATGCTATTGATCTTCCTTTCTGGATATCTTGATTATTTTTCTTCCCTTGACTTCTTTGTGGGATGTCGTGTAGATCAATGTAGGGCTACCTTTAAGTGTTTCCTTTCCTCTCTTCCAGTGCTTTCTTATTGTCCATTGGTGCTTCCTATTGTAAATATCTTACATATATAAAAAGAATTCATTACTTGATTTATTCATTCACATGTCATGTTTACTTGACCATATTGTTCAATGATTTTATTCTGATGATTTAGCATATGCCGACAATTTCTCTTTTCATGTTCTGTTGTGCCTTTTAATGATTACATTTCTGTGAACGACTAATTCCAATGATTCCAATTGTAAATTCACTGCTATGTATCTTCTTCAACCAATGTTTTGTGTACCTACTAAGTATCCATATTTTTTCATATGTTGCAAACTATACATGAATTCTCTACTCAACTGCCCACAATGTTGACCCATCTATCATTGTACTATCATGAAGGCTTCACGTCTGTAACTGATCATCAAATATTCATGTTTCTTCAAACTGAGTCAAATGTGTCCACTAGTATTCTCTATCTACAAATCAACCTCTGCATGTTTGGAACAACTTGTACTAAATATATCCCTTCCTAAATAAATATGTGGAATACAATCATAAATTTATGCCTATGTAACTTCCAACTGATACCTGCATGGGAACACTACTTCTCAACCAATCAATTTGTCAATTTGTACTTTTGTTATCTGACTACTCTGAATCTATCTCTGCAAGTACTTCGAACTTCTCAAAATATGGTTCTCTGATCTATAGTCTCTACTTCACCGAATCACCCTATTCAATATTCATATTTACTGGGAGTCTCCAAGAAGAATGGCTTAGAAAAATATCCGCTCTGGTGTAGAGTAATCTTCCTCTTCATCTATAGACTCATCATCTCTCTGAACTCTGACCTCTTCCTTTTTTCTTGTTGATTCATTATGATATTGCACTACAATTCTTGAAAGTACAATCTCTTGGGCATGTTCTTTATTCACCTGCTCTTCTTTTCTTTCTCGTACTACTACAAATCCTGCGTCTCTGGGACCTAGTCTTCATTCACCTATTCTTCTTGCTTTTTATTTATTCTCCAAAGCTTCCTGTATCTGACATCTTCCTTTTTCCCTGTAGAGTTTTCTTCATCTCGTACTACTGCCAATCGTTAGAGTATGACTTTTATGTGTCCTTCATTCATCTGATCTTCCTTTACATGTTCTTTTTTTCTTTTCCAAACCTTATTATATTCAATATCAGTGTTCCTTTTCATAGAAGTATCCATCATGCTTATACAATCACAAGCTATATGTCCATAATTGTGGCACTTGTAACATTCAATGTTGTGGGGAGCCACATAGGTATTTCTTGTCTGAACATTTCTTTTATATGCTCTGCAATCTAAATCCTTATTTCCAAAGTTAGTACAAATAAAACAAATGGCCATAAAATAAATTTGCAAACCTGAGAGTGAATGATGTTTTTTGTGGTGTAGACTTTCTGAATTCCTACCTTGGTTGATCATGATATTCTCTTTTGTTGATTCCTTCATTATGATTGAAGATTATTTGTTTCTTTAATGTGGAAGGTCTCGTTGAATATGTATCTCTATTATGCTCATTCTTATTTGATTCTTATTGACAGTGATTTCTTCCTTTGATTACTTCTTCATAACTCTTTTATTCATTCTTCCTTTATGGAAACCTAGAGTGCTTCTCTTCAACATTCTCTATTGATGATGTGGGTATTTATCTTTCTTCAACGTTCTTGCAGAGATTTATTATTTTAACTCTCAATGTGAACCTATTCTTCAAGCTTCTCAACCTCTTCTTCTTTCTTCATTATTTGAATCTTCATGACTTCTTTTGATGTCCATGCTTTTTCAAGTTGGATCTTCAAAGTGATGATTTCCTTGTCAAGTCTTCTTTCTTCTTGAATAAAGTATGCCTCAAGTTTGTTAAATTCCTTTGATATTTCCTTGAGATGATCTGTCAAAATATTCTCTCTCTTCTCTACTTCCTTTCTTTGGGCTAATATTTCATCTTCCAAACACTGCTTCTCTTCCATCTGACTTTTGTATGTTTCTTCAACTTCCAGCTAAGATTTTAGATTCACGATGACCCATTCGGATTCTTCAGAACTTTCTAGAGAATTCTTTTTGACTAATTGTTCTAAAGAGACTTGTTTTTCTTCCTTTCTTTCATCAACTCATCTAAAGCATTGATTAATTATGCTTCAAGATCTACTATGCCTTCTTCGCAATCTTCTTCTTCTGAATCTATCTGACATGATGAGCATCTTTCTTCTTGTTCTGCACTTTCTTTAATAGGATCTAAATCTGTGATGGGAGATTCCTTGGAATAGAGATTATGTATCTTATCCCATAGTTCTTTAGATGATGAACATTGTTGACAATTTGGTTGTCATTGATGTCATCCTTGATAGATAGGTAAATCATCATTGATTGATTGGTTTGAGAAGAATTTTCAATATTGGACATAATGTTATGAAGTTGTCTTGAATATCAATAGAAAGATAATATTGAATAATATATTGTATGAGCTTGATGCACTCATTCTATATTGTATCAGGTTTATTAAATCACCCTAATCGCAATATGGTTTATGGTGGATTGTGTCATTAACACCCATGCACAAAAATAAATTGTGACGAAATTGTCCAGATAAAAAGGGTAAATGGAGAATCCAATATGGACGCATACAAATCACAATTAATAATGTTGTACATGGTGTTAGAGTGTTGGAATTGATGTAAAATAAGATTAGTATGGGAATCAATATAGTCACAGAGTCAATAATTATGGTATAAAAGTCTCAACAAGAAAAGTCTCGACCAATCCAGCCTTAAGTCAAGTTGGAAACAATTGTCTCGATCAATCAAACCTTAAGTTGAGTCGAAACAATTAAATGGTTCAAGTTGACTATTTAAATGAAAGGAGAAAGGATTAAATTCAAGTGTTTCAATAAAATGCAGTAGATATCAAGAAGTCTAGTATAAACAGATCAGCAAGAAGTTGAAGTTGAAGAAGTCGAAAAAGTAGAAGAAGTCTAAATCGAAGGTCGAGGAAGTCGAAGTTCGAAGTCGGAAAATTAGAAGAAGTTGAAGATCAAAGATGAAGTTGAATATCGAAGCCGAAGTCGAAGTCGAAACCGAATCAAGTCGAGAGGACCAAAGTCAAATTACACAAGCTAGTTTTCTTCTAAGTCAAGTTGGTCTAAATAGAAGTGAAATAAATTACCTCGAAGGTCGAAGTTGAAAGAAAATTGAGTCAGGAAATTCAAGTCGCCCAAAGCAAGTTGGGATGACCAAAGTCAAATCTCTCAAGTTGGTCAAAGAAAGAAGTAACCTAAAGGTCGAAGTCAAAGAAAACTTAAATTGCGAAATACAAGTTGGGTCAAGGCTGAAGCAAGTTGGGTTGACCAGAATCGAAATACTCAAGTAGTTGAGTCAAACAAAAGTATGTTTGTGAGTTGAATGAGGAAGAAAATACGAAAAAGGGTGAAGACCAAGTCAAATATTTAGTAACTAGCAGCTGAGAGGGAACTGATTCAATATCCACCATCAAGTAAAATGTTTACAAGTTGATTTTAAATAGTCACCAACAAAGGAGATACATAGAGGTCAATTTAAACATTCATGAAAAGGTAAAATGTACTAAATTCGATTTGGCATCCGACGACGAAAGGTAAATATAGGAAATTTGCTTTCAAAGAACCACCTATACTGGCCACCTTGCACATGTTCTAAGGAAACTACTCACCTATTGACTAATTGGGCATGTTCTACACAAAACCCATGTCGTAGAATTGTAAAATTCATTTCCAACACTCCAGAATATTCATACGAAAACAATGTCTAATTTTGTGTACGAAAATCAATTAACAAATTCACCATTTGTATTAATTAAATGAAGGGGTGCAATGTTTCATTACTAAAAGAAACAATGGTTCAAACTTATATCGTTTGGAAATTATATAAGCAGACAAACAAGGTTAAAGGAATGTGTCTCTTTGGTCTACATTAGAAGATCAGAACAAGTGCAGAGTCCAAGGAAGAAATTCGAAGATACTTATGAAGTGAGGGTGGAAGGGTGGAGCAAGGAAGGACTAATGTCATTTACTAAATAAAGTTTAAAGACAGTAAGTTGGTGCTTCCTAGGGTTGGTTCCCCAAACAAGGGAGTTAGTGCTTCCTAGGGTTGGTGCCCTAAGACAAGGGAGTTGGTGCTTCCTACGGTTGAATCCATGAAAAAGGATATTGGTGTCTCCCAATCATTATTGTAACTTGTATTATTGTATTGATTTTATATTCAAGTTTAGTGTTGTTTATCAATTGTTGTTAAAAGTATAAAAAGTTTAAATAATTAACCAATACTGATTCAACCCCCCTTCTCAGTATTGATCAATTTTCCAACAAAATCTGACTCTGTGTTTTACTGAATAACATAATCCTTCCAAGATGAAATTCATTGCCATTGTGTTATTTGTTTTCAATTCCTTCTTAGTTGTGGTATTTGGTTTCTTCGGACCGGTGTATCCTATAAAAACTGAGTACCAAATATCATACGCATGTGCTCCTAAAAATGTTTTCATTTTATTGTTCCACATCTTATACTTTAGACCAATATGACCATCAAACCACGATAGTTCATTATCTTTGTATCCATTATCCATGACATCCATGATCTACCTTCCAGTGGTTAAATTATTTCCTGAAGGAACATGCTCTAATACCAATTGTTGAAACACTAAGTGGGGGGGTAAATCAGTATGAGAACTTTTACCAATTTTAACCACAATATATGCACTTCAATATTATCAGCAATATATCATCTATGATTGCATTCAATATATCATGAGCATATAAACATAAGCACCATCACATCAACAATATCACATCAAATAGATAGTACACCAGAATTTATGTGGAAACCCAAATAGGAGATAACCATTGAATGCTTTCTTATATATCAAAGAATACATTCATTGGAACAACCAACTTCCCAATTCTCCAGCTGAAAATAGAAGGAGGCTACAACCCCCTATTTACAGGCTCCAATTGATGGAATATCCAACAATAATGAGAGGGGGGGTGAATCAATATTTCCTACTTTTCATTTATTTTAACTTAATCATATTAAGCACACATATTAATTATTCAATTAAGAAATATATGATGAACAACAAACTCATATGAACACAGGATTTTATCGTGGAACCCAACAGGGAAAACCACAAACTCTTTACTCATTAATAATATGTTCTTTTACAAAACTATTTTCAAGCTAGAACTTGATGGAGAGACATTCCTCAAGTTTCTTCAGCTACGACTGAAGGGATGCTGCCACACCCCATTTACCAACTACAACTGGAAGGATGCACCCACACACTCATTCACCAACACCAACTGGTAGGAGGCTTCGACCCCGTATTTAGTCAGCTACAACTGACAAGGAAGCACCAACTCCCTCGGTTCACCAGCACCAACTGGTAGGAGGCTACAACCCCCTATTTAGTCAGCTACAACTGACAAGGAAGTACCTACTCCCTTGCACGCTCCTACCTTCCCTTGCACCACCCAACCACCCTTATTTTATAATGCAATACTCTCTTTTGTACTTCACTGAATTTGACTCATGCAACCATTGTTGTAATTTCTACTTGTCTGCTGCAACCTTTTCTTGTATGGTTTTATGTATCAAGTACTGCATTGCATAATTGTTGCTCTATCTTCTTCTGTTCTTGAGCTTCAATAAAACATTGATAGGCACCTTAGAATAAACAGTTCTTCATCTTGAACTCTTCTTCTGTTTTGATCTTCTTATCTGAACCGTAGAGACACTCTCTTCTCACCACATTTTCTCATTTATATAATCTTCTTTCCTCTGATATCTTCTTGGAATCTGCTTCATCTTTTGATCTTCTATTCTGGACTGCATAGACACTTTCTTCTCAACCCTCTTTGTCATTTATATATTCTTCAAAATGGTGTGAGATATAAAACATCTTGTCCCTTCATTTCAACCATCTCGCCTCTTCGATTAATCAATCTTTAATTACTTTTAATTATTTTACCTAGAAGGTTTTTCATAAATTGATCACAGTCATGGATCAATTTAATCCTTTATACTCGATCCCAAATCTTTGTTATTTTCATAGAGACCATATTTTGTGGAGGTGCTTCCTTCAAACCATAACATATGACCCTGTGTTACTGAACCACAGGTTTTACCAACAATAGCAACATATAATAAAACACTTATAGCATATGACCAACTACGGTGACCAAATTCTAAGCCTAAACGAGTGCTTGAGCGCTTTTTCATATCGAGTGATCGACTGTGAGTCACCTTCATTTTCCCAACTTGCAATATCCAAAATGGAGCTTAGCAATGATAGCTCCTTCCTCTATTCTCACTCCATGTGACCGCTGGCTGTGACTGATTTCTAGTAAAAAAGGGGGCAATGCGATCTCAACGATCTCTGATGTGGAGCCCAACGACGTGCTAGCTCCTCCCTTAATCCTTCGACGATGTGACCTTGGCTATTACCATGGGCTAAACATTCAAGAACTTCAAGATTTCACATATCACGAACTCTTGTTATGAGTTTACTTGAAACTCCCACCTTGCGAAACGTTGACATACTTCATATCAGATCAATGGTTGATATCTCTCCCTCTAATCGACGGTTGCGATCATGTCACGACCTCACTTGTTGGGTGTTTGAACGTGAGCCAAACCTAACTCTTCCCACTCCTGATATCCGATACTTTCTCCAGATCAATGGCGCATGATCATCTGTGATCCAACGGCCCAGATTATGTCGCGACCTTGTGTGTCGGGTGTTTGAACGTGAGCCAACCCTGACTCTTCCAACTCCCGATATCCGATACTTTAGATCAATGGCCCACAACCCTTTATGATCCAATGGTTGTGATCATGTCACAACCTCGCACCTCACGAGTTCCTGCAACTCATCCTTTGACTTTTCTGATTTGTGAGACAACGAAATTCCAATCACTCCCCACATGTCCTCTGGCTCCAATGACCTAGATCATTTCACGACTTCACATATCGCAAGTTCCTACATCTCTTCCTTTGAATTTCCTCATCTCGTGAGTCAATGAAATATTGATCTCTCTCCACGTGTCCTCTGGATCAAATGACCCATATTTGATTTGGATAATCTGATGCTTGAGATATTCTTCAGATGATATGACGATTGTGATTTACATCGGATGATATGACGGTAGATATCTATTATATGATGCAACTCTTGTAGCTTTATCATGTCCTTCCATTTTAACATGATCCAGTGGTTTAGATCTTATCACAAGTTCCCATATTGCGAGTTCCTACATCTCTGCCTTTGACTTCTCCAGCTTGCGAGTCAGCAAAATTCCAATTGCTCACCACGTGTCCTTTGGATTAGACGACCTAGATTTGATTTGGATAAATTGATGCTTGAGATCTTCTTTGGACGATCTGATAACTGTGATTTACTTCATATGATCTCATGGTCGAGATCTATTCTGTGATGAAGCTCTTGTAGCTTTATTTTGTCCTTCCATTTCAAAAGTGATCCAACGGTTGTGGAGATTCTTGAAGGAGATCAACGATCGACGATGATTTCGTAACTACAACTTGTGAGTGATTTAATTCGTCACCCAAACTCCAATGATCCTCAAGATCATGGTCACCCATATGACCGTCATCCATTATATGAGACAATCAACACCGTCAATTTCCCTGATCGGACGACTACTGACACTTCTCACCTTTTCTTGTGCAATGGTTGGATTCTCAATATTTCCATAGATCCCAACTATACATCTGCAATGTGCTTCTTCATTTTCTAAATCTCCTTAGTTTTGATCATAGGAATATTGTTGATCCTATCATGATCAACAATAATCATGAATTTCTTCTACTACCTTATATGTTGTGCAGTGCGCTCTTCCTTCTGAGCTTTGACCTTCATACTATTTGCTTCTGCTATCTGCTCCTCCTTAGCTTGTGCTATTAATCTCTGCACATTGTTTGACATCTTCTGCTAACTGATATACTTGTTGACATCAATGACAATCTTATCTGTGGTAATTAACAACAGATCATCACTTCGACTATTGACATCAATGACAATATATCCAACAATCTCCCCCTTTGTCATTGAGGGAAACCTACTAACTCCATATACAAAACTCCCCCTGTGATGATGCTTTCCTCTTATGAAGTTTTCCTTTTATGAAGTTTCTCTCCCCCTTTGACATCAATGGAAAATGGTTTCTTCTCCTATGATCTGTCAGTATAATTACTTCTCTGAACACTGGTAACTCCTCCTGCAATCAACCTTTTTCTGTCACAACTGAATGACTCCTTCTATCATTGATTGCTATCTCCCCCTGAATAGGTGCCAACTGATGCATTATTTTCTTGAGAGATTTAAATACATCTCTTCTTTTGACTATTCTCCACCTTTATTCTGAAAGGGTATCTCTTCCTAACAAGGTTTCTTCCCTTGTTGATTTACTAACTTCTTATCTCAGTTGATTGGGATTTTTGTGTTTCAAATGAGTAGTCTTCTTGATACCAATTTTTTGTAGTGATCGAGTCTTTTCAAAATTTAATATAATTACTTTCTTATTTAATACTTCCCTTGAATTTTTATTGACTGTTCTCCCCCTTTGTTTTTAAAAGGGTATCTTTTTCTAACAGGGTTTCTCCTCTTGTTATCTCTATAGGATGACATGTAGCTCATTTTGTACATCAGAATGATGCTTCTACGGATGTCAATGTCCTACTGGAACATTGCGCAATTGTAGCTCATCTTACTCGAACAACTCTTGGATTTTCCGATTGATTCTCATCGATCTCTAACTAAGATACCAATTGTTTTTATATCATCCACCTTGACATCTACACTCTCAACAATCTTATGTAACCTAATATTTTAGCATCTAAATGCTTTCTTGGTAGAGGCATATCCAAGAAGAATACCTACATCAGATATGGCATCAAGTTTTCTGACATTCTTATCAAGCCTTTTTTATGTAACCCTTACTTCCAAAGACCTTGAAGTATTTTACCGAATGAGCTCTTCCAAAACGGGTTTCATAAGGAGTTTTACAACTATTAATCCTGAACTGACCTCTGTTCAATATGAGTACTGATGTGCTTACATCTTCCCTCCATTATCAAATACTAATTGATGGAATATCCATTAGATAATTTGCTTCATTGAGCATAGTCTTTGGAGCTTTTTGGACAGATATATATATATAT
>SNQJ01S0287559.1:0-10963 GCA_010110895.2 Picea sitchensis | reverse complement strand
TGTTGTACTTAGCTTAATTCAAAGCCTTAGTATATTTTGTTAGGGACTACCCCCCTTGGCTTCGCTAGGAGTTGGCCTAGACGGAGGAGTTGAGGATCAGGTGACAGCACCTTAACCCTCACTTGCCCCCAAGGTCACACCAAGTGGATTGAAGATTTCTTCCACGTCTCCCAGGTGTGTATAAGGCGGCAACAAGACGAACATCTTAGTTTACATTTGCAATCAAACAAAGAAATACTTGTATGCATTGGTTTTGGATATTGGAAAGATTTTCTTTATAATTTGACAATTGCTTGAATTCTTGTTGGGAACAAAATCGTATAAAATTTTGCATTCTTGAGTGTTTGTTAATGAAAGAAAAGAAACTCTTCTCCTTCCTGTAGCTAGAAGTTCATTGAAAAGAAATTTTGCATCTCATTCTTTTCACCTTTTTTGGAGTCGAGTCTCAAACATCATCAATTTCACTGTCATTCATCTTTGTGTAACGAACAACCATGAAAATGAACATTAATTAAAATCAAACTAAAAACTTTTGTTTTTAGATCTTTACACCAACAATAGACTATGACTAGAGCTTTGGAATAGGCTGTGAGAATAAATCTCTAAAGCATTCGAGACAAACGCAGAATCTTGTGATAGGGAGAGTAAATCCAACCTTCGTATAAGCATAGCTAGGATCCCCCTCTCACACGGGGATTAAACACGAGGTCACAAGCAGGAGAGCTCGAAGATTATCCCTCCGAGACTTAACCAATCGTAGTAGTACAATCGTATATTGGGGGTTCTTCCTGAGGAACAACTGTTTTCATTTGGTCTCGGAGCTTCGTGAATTCTGAATCCGTTCGGAGTCCTCTGGAGTTTGTCAGTCCATTTTTCCTCAATTCTCTTGAAGAATTTTGGACTTGATATCCTGCCCATACGTTCGGACTCAACTATTAACTGTACCCGCCCAAAGGCTGACTACGAGTTGGTATCCTTAGTAGCCATAATTTTTAGGGTCCTTACACAAGGTGACGGTGAAGGGAAGTCTTTGTTGTACCTAGAACAAACGTTGGTCAAACTCACTCGGGCTCCTTGGAGGGTAACCAATGGGTAACACCATGAGGGGACTTGCACCAAGGTGTAAGTCTGTTAAGCAGGCCGCCAACGTAACTAATCCACCCGCTCATATCCTAGCCCCTTCTCAATTTGATCACACGATGTTGGATTTCATCACCAACTAGTACGTTCATTGAGAGAAGGCATTGTTTGCTTGTTGGTTTTCTAGATTTTTTTAGTGAGTGTTGTTTGTTTACTATAAGTTGTCTTGAAAATTGGTTATGTGGCCGATAAAGGTCTTCGCAGATCACGTAGAATGCAAGGGTTGCCTCTAGAAGGCTACGAACCCCTACCTCCTAACGCACCTGAAGACACTTACCGTGAAGAGGTTGAAAATCATTCAGACGTTGGGAGTGTTGCTACTCCTTTGCTAGAAAATCCTAAGAGAGCTTTAGTTACGGTTTAGGAAGATTCCACTTTTCCTGTCAACTCGGCTTTGATAGTTCCTCTCGATCCACTCCTTGTTCGATTGGATTCCTCAGGTAACATTGTAGTAGAAGATTACCTCCACCTACCATCAAGGCCATATAATCAACTAGATATGAAATCGATACAACCAAATTTTAACGAAGAATACACTACCCCTGTCTATTCTACCGAAATGGTAGATCCATAGAAAACTCCTCTTTTTTCTATATGGAGAACTCCATCAGGACGAGACCTTTATGAAAAATTTAATTTTAGCCGACCACCTTTTGACCCTCCACATACCTCTACCACCGTCGGTGCAGAGGTATGACTATCAGGTCAGCCCATCGATCGTCCCATCAATATTGCTACCACTTCAAGCCAAGTTCAAAGTGAAACAGGAGTCGTGTTACCCAATCATGTGCAAAGTACCTTGACGGTTACGCCTCCCATCCCTCTTCAAGCTATAGCTTCGTATACTCCACAAAATCCTGTTGGGACATCTTCGCATCACAGAATGCAAAACCCTGCCACACAACTAAACCCAACTGCGGAACAAATCCCTACTGGGGGGCAACCACCCTTTAGTGGACAAATCCCTACCGCGGGGCAACCCCCCTTTAGTGGACAAATCCCTACCGCGGGGCAACCGTCCTCCAGCATACAAAATACGACTGGGGGGCAACCCTGTTAAGGTTTAAGCTATTATTAGGTTTCTTTTCAATTTACTAGATAACCATAGCATAGATAGGATCACTGAGAGAAACACAATCAAAAGATACGCAGCATTTATCCTGGGAAATCCTCATGGGGAAGAAAACCCAACAAATACTTCCTTAATATAGATAGCCAATACAATGCCAAGACAATAAACCAAACACTAGAGAATATCTTCTACTAAGCAATGCACCTCTCTCTCTTCCTTCTTCTGGCAACTGGTAACTACATCTTCCTTCAATACTTGCGCACTAGATGAGTGAGTTGAGTGAGTGAACAAATGAGGCATTGGCTTCCTTTATTTATACAAACTGGCAGATGTTGAAAAGGTGTCTCTTCGCTGGACAGGGCCGACTTGTCTTTCTGAGTGGTTAAAACCACTTTAATTTCCTGGGGGGCGACTTCTCAATTTGCATAATACGATTAGGGTTTGACCAATCTACAAAAGGGGATTTGGTCAATTACAATGCCCGACAAGATCAATCCACAAAAGGGGATTGATCTAATGAATAATAAATCAATAATAAATAGAAGGGTATTCTACAATATTTCAATAGTTACATTATTTCAACACTCCCCCTTAAAAAGAAGGGTATTCTACAACATCATCAAGAGAGAGAGAGAAAGGGCAGCAACATCAACAGCATATGGAACACTGACTCGCATATCTATAAACCATCGGAAGTTTTTCTCATCATCAATATCATCATTCACAGCAGGGAGTTGGAATGGCATCATTCTCTGCATCAACATGGATTAATATAACACTAATACATCATCATCAATAACAGCACAAGGTTGATACAACATCAACAACAACAATATCACAGCACAAAGGCTGGAGCATCATCAGCAACAACAACATCACAGCTCGAAGGCTGGAGTATCATCAACATCAGCACTAGGCTAGAAATCTTCAGCACAAAGCTGGCATCTCAACAACATCAGCACAAGATTGGAAATCTTCAGCATGAAGCTGGAAATCTTCAGCACTAGGTTGGCATCACAGCACGAGGCTGGCATCACAACAACATCAGCATGAAGCTGGAAATCTTCAGCACTAGGCTGGCATCACAACAACATCAGCACGAAGTTGGAAATCTTCAGCACTAGGTTGACATCACAGCACGAGGCTGGCATCACAACAACATCAACACGAAGCTGGAAATATTCAGCACTAGGCTGGCATCACAGCACGACGTTGGCATCACAACACTACTCCCCCTTTCGAGGGAGGTCCTTTCAGACTACACCAAGCTTATCTCGAAAGTGCTCAAAATTTACATGAGATAGAGGCTTGGTCAACACATCAACAACTTGTTCATCCGTGCTAACATACTAGAGCTTTATCGCTCCTCTCTGCACCATATCACGGATGTAATGATATGAATCTCTATGTGTTTTGACTTGTCATGGAACACAGGGTTCTTTGTCATCTTTATACAATTCCGGTTATCACATAGGATCATGGTTGCTTCCATCTCTAGATCAAATAGATCTGTCAACAACTTCCGAAGCCATATGGCTTCACAACTGGCGGAACATACAACAATGTATTCTACTTCTGACGTGCTGAGAGCAATGCTTGATTGCTTCCTACTCTGCCATGAGATCATGGCTGACCCTAGACTGAAACAACATCTTGAAGTGCTCTCTCTATCAGAGACACTTCCAGCCCAATCTGAATCAGTATGACCACTCAGTCTGAAGTCATACTGATTCAAAAAATATATAAAAGATATAAACCGTCAAAAACATTTATTTCATTGTCTAGTGAAAATTTAATAGTTTACATTTATTTTCTAGACACTTTTGTCCATGGATTTATGCTTAATTCTTAAATTCTAATCGTAAAAAGGTAAATCGGCCCTATTGGAATTGTGCTTAAAGGTTGAATTTAATGTTTTGTGGCTGATTTTGAAGGTTTACTAATTCTAGAAATTAATTACAGCAATAAAAATCAGAATTGGTGAAATCCTAGAACTAGGGTTTGACCCTAAAAGGTGATATCTAACCCTACCCTAATTCATATTTCACTTTGGAATTGTTTATTAAGTTTATCTAATGTATTCTAATGGTGAAAATCATCTCCAAAGCATTCATTGCTGTTATATTTCATTTTGGAAATTTTTGGTGAAACCCTAGGGGGATTCACCACTATTTTGACAGGTGTGAAGTAATTGCTTGGATAAATCTCATTTGTACTTGCATTAGTTTTTTGTTGGGCTGTTTCTGCACTAATATGTCATTGTCTTGGCAAGAAGTGCCCAAGGATTTTCATCTCAAGTGCTTCTAAACACTCTTGGGTGATTTTTATGGTCCAAATCTGCAATTTTCTGTCATAAATCAGATTTTGGAAATTCAGGATAGAAACAAGCCTGTCCATTTACAGCCATCAAACAAGTGGTAATTCAGGTATAACTTTTATTCTTGGTTTGTATGGTGAAACCTCACTCATTAAAGGTAAGAAACATCATTTTCCTCACCCTAAGAGTGATTTATGTAGTGCTGGTTTATATTTTCTGCTGTAGAATATTTATATCAGATCACAGTACTCTTATAAGTAGCTCCTAACCCTCTTTATATTGTAGTCTTATTTCCCTGACCCCTGGAAATATTCTTAAGGCATTTGGCTACTAAGGTACTGGTCTATCTAATATATATTGAGGTGTGAAGTTGGAAGGATTCGAGATATCCCCCTCGGTCTCCAGGAGCTGACCTAAAGTGAAGGGGAGATCATACTAAGGTGACAGTAGTGCATTTCCCATGACGTGCTATCCCCATAGCATCCTCCAAGGGCTGCTAGTTTGGGCGGTAACAGATATGATAGCTAGTGTGATGCTAAGCTAATGGTAATCTTGCGCATTTGTACTTTGTACCTGATCTTGGAGAGTTGAACTTTGATTGCAATCAATGAATCCATTATCACATGTGCTAATCTCTATTTTATAGGAAAACCTACATTCCGAGTTATTTGAACCCTAAGTTTCAGACTTCATAAAATAGGAGTCCGTCTTCAAGGAATCGTCATGCAATGGATGGGATGAGCAAGCATGTTAGGAGTTCGATAATTAATATGGTATGATGAGATGATTGAAGGGTTTATGGAAAGGAGTGAGGTCGGCTCAGTATCATTTTATATCACTATCAAACCCATGCACATCATTAGACTAATGTCAAAGATTGTTTGAGCTGATTTATGATCAGTTTCCAAGGTTGTTGAGTTTTAGCCCATCAACTCTATTCAAAGTCTTGTTCCACTTTCCTATTTCCAGAACTTCTCTTACTCTCCTCTTCATGTAGTGTTCTTCCCAGGATACCATCTTTGCATCCTCTATGCAACTTTGATGAGAAGCATTGTAAGAGTGCTCTATAAGAGCAGATCTATTAGCTTGATTCTTAGCTATATCTATTGCATGCTCTTTTAGATGAGTTTGTAGACCTGAACAGAGGATTGATCTTTCATATGAGTACTCTTTTTCTTGGGGCATTGGCACTGAAGAAGAGGGTGTGGAAGACCTTCCTTGGAGATAGGTTCAAAACCTATGGTGGTGGAATCAGTGATTGATTCCAAGTTTACAGCTGATGAGAGTAGTGATGAGTACCAGTGACAAGATTGATGGATTCTCTCAGGTAGAGGGAGTTGACCGTGATAATACTCTTGCTCCAGGATTCTCTCAGTCAGAGGGAGGTGCCCTTGTTGAGATTGTTGCTTTAGTTGCCAGAGGTTTGAGGGGTATGAGAGGGATTCTCATGCTTACAATTTGATGATAACCCTTTATGGGTTGTTGGTATCTTTCCCTTAAGCTTGGTATTTTAGGATCGACGATTGAGATGTCTGCAGATTTTTATCTTGTACTTTTGATGGAGATCTGATCCACTTGTCTTGGTCATGTTGGGGATGTGATTACCTTTGCAAGAAGTCTTGAACTACATTACCACCTCAATAACAGGGACATTACCAAGAAATCTGGCCCCTGATAACAAATTTATACACTGGTTTTAGCACCAGCAAGTTATTTATTTAACCTCTGCTCATAAAAGGGATTAGCCTTAGCTCAGAAATAAACAGCTAATAGGTTACATTTTATGTTTAAATAACACTCATTTCCTTGCTGTATTTTTTGACCTATAGTTTATGGCATGTAAAGAATCCATTTAGTAAAATAACCTTTTTATCAATGATGTCGGTGTTTATATCTGTTGAAAAACTGCCACCTTTAGGAATGATTCGTTTTCACGTTGATGAGACTGTTGATATTATGGTAGCTGCGGGAGGTATTAACCTCTACATGCAATTCTGACAGGACTAGAATATTCCGGGAAGCAAGAGAAACCCTAAAACGTTGAATAATAACCCTAGGAGACAAGTCAGCTCAAGAGAATATTTATTATTGTGTTATTAACCTCCAGAAGTAAAAGTCATCCCAGTTAGGTCACTTGGAGGACTATAAATAAAAGGGTGCTAGAGCTCATTTGTCACACTCACTCTCACAACTGCATAAGACCAGTGGTGCACAAGTTTGGAGAGGAGCTGCAGCTGCAGCTGCTGCAACTGGCATTTCGGTTTTGGCTTGGACTTTCTGCCTGGTACGCTAGCTCTGGAGAGAGGTACGCTACCTTGGTTGGCTATTGGTTCTAGGGTTTGCTTCCGGAATTATTCTCTCTGTCAAGGTTTAGGTGCTCGGAGGTGGCCTTTGTGCCTATGGTTGGGTGACAATATTACTATATTGTCTATGGTGAAATGATCACACCTATTTTTCTAACAATGACCTCCCCTAAGCCCACCCCCTACCTTATGAGATCTTAGTTTTAACCTTTTGTATTTTGCAAGTCAAATCATGTAATTCAGATTCTGCATTTGCCATCTTCTGAGATAGCAAATGAGTTTACTGTTTAATACTAGTCTACTAAGAGTCAATCTGTCCGCAAGTTATCAATTTAAATATAACAATGTGAATGGTAACAAATGGAAATGAATATAAGAATTTATTCTAGACAAGAGCACACATATAAATGATATATATTTAAAAATCATAACATTTAAAAAACTGGTTCCTATAAACACAGTTAATGTATAATAGTAAGAATTACTAATCTACTACTCACCTCCACGTCGCACTTCATCTCTTTATGACAAGGCTTAACCACATAGAACCTCTGCAACATAATAAACAACATTTCAATAACCACTATAAATCAACAAATTGATTGAATGGTTTATGACAAGGCTTAACCACATAGAACCTCTGCAACATAATAAACAACATTTCAATAACCACTATAAATCAACAAATTGATTGAATGGGTAAACAAATATTAAATTTTTTCCATCAGCATCAAATTACCATTTCAAAAATAGAGATGAATCAAAAAACATCCATGGGATTTCTTCCTTTCCCACAAGATTTCTTGGACACTGACCTCATGTGCTCCTAGGTAGAGAAACTCAAAATTTCCAGAGATCAAGTAACAATGGCACGAAAAGTAGGTAAATGGGCATATATTAGAGATCTTAGAGATATAAATTGGGATTTCCCAACCTAGGCCGACGAAATGATGCCCTAGTCAAGACATGAGTGGGAACTTGAGGATCTTCATCAGGCGTTGGAACTACAATGGAGCATTTTGGCCCTCATCAGGCTCATTCTACAATGCACTTGAACCCTCGGATATTCTCTTTTTGACCGACATCCACGCGAATCTTCTCCAAACAATGCCTCGACATCCAAGCTATCAATATTTTTCTACCCACAGACAAGATGACCAGAAGCTCTAGTTGTTGAATTATTGTAACTTCGAAGAATATTCTACTTATATTTGAGTCATTATTGTTTAGATCAAATCCCCTTTTGTGGAATGATCAAGTCGGGTCTTGTATAAGATCAAATCCCATTTTGTGGATTGGTCAACATGTATTTGTATGGTGGTATTTGTAAAGTCGGCCCCTAGCAATTGTAAAGTGGTTTTAGCCACTTCTAGGAGAAGTCAACTCTACCAAGTGAAGAGTCACAACCCTAGCGCCACCTCACAACTTGTATTTATATGTGAGGATGGTGTCTCATTTGAACACACTCATCACACTAGCTCTGCAGCTATGAAGAAGTGCACAAGTCTTGGAGGAGTAGTTGCTACAACTGGGGGTGACGTCAAGGAGGGATCTTGGTCTATGTCTTGGTATTTCTTGGTTGAGTGGTGCACTACTCTTCCTAGTGAAGGAGTAGAGGAGGATCTTGTGTTCGGTCTTTGGTCTATTTATATGGAGGATGTTTTTGCTGGGTTTTCTCCCCCATGAGGGTTTCCCAGAATAATCTGTGTCTCTATTATTTTTGCGATTGCCTCTCTTTCAGTGATCTTATTTATGCAGCTAATGTGTTAAATGATTATAATAATAAAGAAGAACCATAACTACTAGTTGTATAAGTAAAAACTTCAACATGGTATCAGAGCAGGCCTGAAAGAGACCAACTCACAGTTTATAAGAAGTAGCTAGCTTCGGCACACCCTCTCCAAGATTCAGTTTCAGTATTGCAGCTCCTGGAAAATTACGGTTTCTGCATAAACCCTAAGTGTGACGTTTTCCCTGTTTAAGGAGGACATTGGGTGAAGTAACCACATCTAGGAGCTCACCCTAGGAGGGCGCATCTAGTCCCTGGATCAGAATTTCAAAATTTGAAGTTTGAAAAATTAGGGTTTCCTCTTAAAACCCTAAGTTGCAGTTGCAGTACCAGTTATAGTTGCAGTTGCAGTATCAGTTGTAGTGTCAATTCCTTCGTGCCAGTTCCTTCATGCCAGTTGCAGTGCCAGCGTTAGTTGCAGTGAAAGTTTTTGTGAAGTGTTGGGACTAATTTTTATTGTCCTAGTGCGCCTTACCCTAGAAAATCTCCAGCTACCTTTAAATTACAAGTTGCAGCACCTTTGAAGTTTTAAGGTTTGTTATTTATTGTCACCGTTGTTGGATGGTGCCACTACATGTCGATATTGTCAGAGGTATGTATTTACATATGTTTAAACTGTATCATTATTGTTGTCGTCCTAATACACACTTGCAAATGTGAGCTAAGTCTAGCTCACTTAGTGTGTCCTTGAAGGCACAATGCCTAGGTTCACAGCCCACGTTGTCACTTTGACCGGAACCTCTTTCATCTAGGCTCACTCCTAGGGAAGCCAAGGGGGGTAGTCCCTAGTTTCTAGATTAATTTTATAGTTAAGTTCTAGGAGTTGATTTTAGTTTGTTAAGGTTTGGGGGCGGGTTCTAATCTAAGATGCTAAGGCAGCAATGCAAGATGCAAGGTTAGTATGTTAAGCAAACCTTTTCCTAGGGCAACTAAGACTAGTGCCTAAGATTGGGCAAGGGGTCAACTAAAGTTAAAGGGTGATTCATTACAAATATGATTACAAGGTATACAAAAGAATAACTGAATCAAATATTGAGTACAAGATTTACAAGTAAAGAATACTAAGATACAAAAAGCAAGCTAACCACTTTAATTATCTGTGTGCAGGATACAAGAAGATCAAAGCATCATCACATTTATGAGATTATCATCAACAAATCTACAAAGAAGACTTAGAGATTTTAAGCACAAGTATTATGAAGATGACCCACTCTTAGTTATTCAACCCACGAAATGTTTTATATGATTAAGCCCGAGGTTAGATCATTAGAGGTTTCTTAAGATCTTTAGACTTTAGTTACCTTTATTAAGTTTTCACCAAAGCCTCCTCCTCCTATTGCCAAATGGCTACTGGATGCTCAAGATAGTGTAGCAACAAGGCTAACCCTAGCTGTCACAGTCAGCCCAAAGCATCGAGTTTTTATAGAAAGGACACTCCTTTGTGCCATGAGACCGCCCCCGGCCTATCACTATCCGTTGTCCTCCTCAATACCCGTTTTAGATGGTAAAGATGGTGGTCTAAGGTACCCTAAAGAGTCTATTAAGTTGATATGTGAATTAGGTAGACTTTTAGGTGTATTTTAGAGTGTTTTAATGATTTTATAACACTTTTAAAATGTGATTTAGTGACTTGGCCGAAACTCACTTCAGTTTAAATGTGTTGCTTAAGTTTATGAAATGAAAGGCATTAACACATATAAGCTATGTGAGAGAAAATTACTTAGTGCCCCAATATGTAGCTTGCAAAGTTAAGAAACAAATTACAAGGGCAAGAACAACTTGCCAACAAGAAGAAGAAGAGAACCACACTTATCTTATTGTGATTTAAAGCATTAAGATTCAAACACAAGTGTGAGAAATGAAATTTAAGTGTTTGCCTACACTATCAACTTAACCATGAAGTTACTTCCAATAGGTGGCAAATGGCCTTAAAAGATTAATGCATGAAAGAAAAACACCATTTACTTATTGAAGTACTTAAGCATTTAGGGTTTTAGATCTAAGCATCTAAGATAAAGATTAAACTTTGAAGAACTTTAAGCATGTAAATAGATCTAGTTAAGTTATTATGCCCAATAGGCTTAAGCTAAAGAACTATTGTGTATGAGATCTAGATCTAGAATATTTTAGACATTAAGCATTTAGAGATCATCAATCACATATTAAACCCTAACCTTACCACTTGGGGTATTCCTCTCTCAATAGGTAGGCAATTATTTAGCTTGCTTAGAGAATACTTGAAAGAGAAAAGGAAAGAAGAAGAAGAAAGAGAGAGAGGCAAGCAAGAGAAAGAAGAAAGAGAGGCAAGCAAGCAAGGGAAGTAAGAAGCTCACTAACCCCAC
>SNQJ01S0287557.1:0-10984 GCA_010110895.2 Picea sitchensis | reverse complement strand
CTCAAATACCCCTGTACTCGCTATAACATCTATCTGCCTACTCTGGTCATCATAAGTCTTTGCACTTTGATGATGTCCCAAAGTGGGGACATTACAACTACTATCGACTTTGAGGTTGATTCTTGCACCAGAAACATCTACAGGAGAAGAGGAGGTGGAGACACCTTCAGAGCATTCAAATGCTACTGTCTCCCACTACAGGTCCGAGTACCCAGGGAATCCACCCCTTCTTTCGTTGACCTTGCACAGTGGCCATCAACACAGCTAGTCGGGATGATCAGACCCTCAACTGATCAACTAGAGAAGAGGCTCGAACAGGGTGAAAGGAATGCATAGTTCGCAAGGGAGGAATAAATACTTTCCAAAGCATGCAGAACATGGGAGGAATATGCCAATGTCCAAGCGAAGCATAGACTCGAAATATTCTAGGAGAAGCTTGTTGAAGCCTAGCCATAAATAAGGAAGGTAGCACCATGACTCCCAGAATCTAGTGTTGCAGGAGGGCCTAAGCATCATATCGAGATACTCTAGGGAGCATGGTTACAAATTTCCATTCACGTAGAGAAGCCGAAAGTAATGTTGCGGGAGATTCAACACGAAGCATAACAACAACCTCGGAAGTTGCAAGAGCAGATGAAGAAAGTAGTGTTGGAAGGAAACAATGCTCGAGCAACACTACACAAGCGCACAACCGAATGCACAAGGATATTCCGTGAAGTCAATGAATGGATGGGAATTATTGCAAGGCACAACCAAACTCTGGAGGATGTGCGTGAAAGAATATAGTTTTGTAATGAGTAAGTTGCGGTCACCATGGATCCGCTAGAGAAACAAGTGAAATTTGATCAGATCCAGCAAACAGAAAATGAGTTGAACGCTCTGTTTGAAGCACAATCAGTAGCCAAGAAAGAGTTGTGTGAATTTCGACCTGTCATTCAGAAAATGCACATGCATATGCATCAGGTATATGCTACAGTGGATTATGAATGGAACTCTCTGGTTGCATCCAAGCCTAAAGGATGCATCACTGATGTGACTCAGTGTTTTGTAGTTGAAGCCTCACTCCTTGCCATGAAGTGGCAGGATAAAACTGGGGGTTTCCAAGAAGTCAAGAAGCGAGCCTTAGAATTGGTCCCATAGTTGGGCCCTTCGTTTGAAGAGGCAGAAGAGGGAAAAGCATAAGAAGAATATGGAATCAAAGCGAAGATGGAGAACAAAGGAAAGTAATAAGCACTCCTAGAAGTCGCGAAAGAGATAAGGACTTGACTCGAGGGTGAGGCAAGGATTCTGTTCGAAGCCTGTTGGGCCCTTTGTTTTTGGTTTGAAGTTGCGCAAGCAGGACTACAGTCCCATTTTTTTTCAAACAAGAGTTGCGCAAGCTACAAAAGATCTGGATAGTGGAGCAAGAAAAGAAACAGGAAATGGTTATGAAAAGGGATAGCGCAACACCAATAAGGAAAAGGAAGTTACAACAGAACAAGAAAAAGAAAGCATGTAGAGTCTAAAGCCAGAAGATCCCACTCAAACTATATGTATGAGAAGCATATGATTGTAAAAGGGTTGGATGTGGTTGGCTGTATTTGGTTGGTTGTAGGGTTTTTTCATAGATGGTATAGAGGGCACAGACAGATTAAATGTTATGTGATTGTAATTTGTATATAGTGTTTGGGTAAAAATGGTAGATAGAGATCTGTGACATGAGTCCAGAGCCAGAAGCTTGTAACGGAGTATTGATTTGTATCTCTGAGATTGTGTTGGGTTCGTATTTTGACTGTTTTATTGCAATGATCAAATCCTTTTTTCATGCGATATTATATACGTTATGCTCTCATTTAGACATTTTGAAGGTATTCTCAAAGCTTTATATATCAATTCACCATGAATTCCCACAAAGTATGTAATTATCATTTTTGTAATGGTTTTTTGATAAATTTAGTTCAATTCGATGTTTATGAAGATCTAATGCATGGTTGTCTTGCAATAGGGAAAAATTGTGATATGATCCTCCATCCGGACCTTCATCCGACACTATTACAGGTAGTGAACTTCAGGCTTAATTTTTGGGAGGATGAAGTGGAATCAGAAAAATCCGGCACATGGGTTTTGTTCATAATATTCCCAATTAGGTCCCATAAGGGTTGTTTTCTGAAATTTTGAATGGATTGAGAGAAGTTCGTGGTTTTCAATTCAACATCCGACACTCCATCCAACACTCCATCTTGCACTCGGAGTGCAGATGAGTTGGCGATTAGCACATTGGCAGCCTCTGTTGGATGAATCGGCGACATGGCTTTTGTGCCCCCTCGTGGCCTCCAACTACTAAGCTCTTGACATTTCAGATTAGGCAGTTATGCTAATCATTGAGTGGTTCATTTAGTTTCTAGAAGCCAAAGACTGTTAGAACGCATTTAATGGGATTTACCATTTTTAGAGGAGGTTGACCCTTCTAGTGGTCTACCTCTCGAACTGTAATCATTATAAATACTTTTAGCACTAGAATTCACCTCCATATTGCATCGAAGTTAAGCCCAGTACCCATCAGATTCTTATGTCACGGGTTGGTTGTAAAGAGGTAAAATGGGCACAGGCTCAGGATGATATTGTTTCAACTCAAAAAATTAGACTATCATGCATAAGCAATTGAGGTCTGGAATCAACTCCAGTCAGTAATTTGGATTAAGGGTGATTAGAGGGAATACTTTGGTGAGGAGAGTGTAGAGATATGTCGAGGACATCAGGTCTCCCAGCAAGCTAAAGAGGAAAAACTTAAACACAAGATCTTCTTGAATTCAAATCTCAAAGAAACTGAAAGGAATTATAACAACACTATGATCAAACATTCATCATAATACAATTACAATAATTCATCTGAATCAGTGACTCATGAACTCTTTTAGTATCATAGGAAAACAAGAGGGAGCAAGAAAGATGATTGTCATTAAACAAGAAATATCATACTACAACGCATAACCAAAGAACCAGAAGCTTCATTTAAAACTTTACAATACGAGAGCTTTACTCTACCATCGACCATAACAAAATATCAAAACTGAGTATTTATACTCGGAACAGTTTCCACCACCAAGAGTGTGACCTTGCCAGTACAATCAAAGCTTTGCGTCTGCATATTATTCTATCAGTCTATGCACATATTCTTCTGTCATATGTGAGCTCAGATTAGTATGGGATTTGCAAGAAAATTTGTTGACAAGGGAATTTTGGGTTGACAGTCTGCCTCCACGACCTGTTCTTCCATGCTTTCCATTTATGTGGTAAAACGAGGTTTCAACCACCTTCCCAATTGATCCCAGTGCCTAGAAACCACACAGATCCTTTCTTGAAACTATCGCGGACACTTTTGTCCTTTGGCGCAGGCCCCTCCATGCTTCCATGTGACCTCGAGCCAYGACCTAGGGCTCCCTTGTGAAATTTTAGGACTTCGCATTTCAGGAATYTTCACTCCACTTGATTCCAAATATCCCGATACTTGAACTTGGGAAATATCCCATCTAGATCGACGGTCGAACCTACTTCGAATTTGACGGCCATGATCGTCTCCCTGAAAAACCTTATTCGTTAGCCGCCCAATAGGCACATGCCCTTATTTATAGCCTCACTTTCCATATGACTATGGGTGGTGACCACAGGCCTAATTCCTAGGCGCTTCGCGATTTCGCATTTTGCGACTTCGTGTCATGCTCCATACTCAAACCTCCGAGTCGCGAAATCGCGATCTCTCAGATCAGGGGACACATGTACCTTTACATCGGACGGCCCAGATGGATATCGACATTTCGAGACATCGAGCCATTAGGATTTCGGGACTCAGGCTATCGGGGCCTCTCTCACTTCAGTTTTCCCAAAATGACTTCCTCCGCGTTCGGATCTAGTGCCATGCATCCTGCTAGATTGGACGGCTCTTGCTGATTTCAGATCTCTAACAAATACTTCAACCATGTTTCGAACTCTCGATTCCTGAGATTATTATTTTCCGTTAATCTTCTAACTTTGAACTTTCCCGCCAAACTGAACTTGCTCGCTCGCTTGATTTGGGCCCCTAACAGACCACTCTAAGTGTTGTGCTTGTGCTTATGGCCGCGACCTCTGTAAATAAATACTTGGATGATTGACTGAGGGGACAGGAAGGAAAAATGATTAGTGATAGAGACGAAGAGAGAGAAGTGATCGACCTTAGAGAAAACATAAATGCTTAGGGCCGACACCTCTCAGGCAGGCAAAGGAAGAAAAATTCAAGCCGAAAGGAAGAAACCTTATGATTGGGTCTGCAACAGGGGGAGATACAGGAAAAATTACATACTTAGGAAAAAACCACAAATTCACAAGAATCTGAAAAGTTTATGTGATAACAAATACCACCAGTAGTGGTCAGACCACGGGACAAAATTTTTAAGAATAGTTTCATTGTGTAATTCATACATTCTTTGCAACTTTGGTTCCAGATTTCATTTTTTTAAGTTAATGAAATAATTGTGTTGATCTGAGCTTGCGATTTTCTGTTGAGGAGTAGCCATGACCTACTGGGGGCCCCACTACTGGTCTGGGTGAATACTTAGATAGATAGATCATGTGTATTTATAATTCATTTCATTTCTATGTTATACGTATTTTGTAGTTTTAAATATTGTGTTTCTTGTTTATAATTTATTTGTCTAATTCCTCTTTTGCAGGTTGCTTATAGGAGTTGGTTATTTGTTATGTTATGTTTCTTATTTCCTAACAATTATCCTGCAGGTTACTAACTTAAATGATATATTGAAGTTTTAAATTAGCTTCTGCAAATTAAAACATAGTAGTATTTAAAACAGAGGATTAGTTTAAATAGAATTTCTTTTGCAAGCTTCGATGGATAAGTAATTATAAGTTTTAATAGTTGTAATTAAGCTAGATTTGTTTCTCAGTTCAAGTTATGTTTTCATGAATTTAATTGGTTTATTAATCTTGTCTTAGTATGCTAGGATAGAAGTAGATTTTGAGATTATAGTTGTACAAGTATTCTAGTTTAAAATCTGAGTTTAAATGATATGATTATTTCAGTTATGGATTTAAATTGTAATTTTTAATTAGAAGAGTGAATTCAAATTAAGATTTTCAATTATGAGTTTATAGTTTTTCTTGAATTAGATTTGAGTTTGTAGATTTCGATACGGAGTATTTTCAATGTTAKGAGTTTTTTCTTTAAGAATATAGTTTACTTGTAAAGATAATTTTGACATATTATTTGCTTATTTGCTTACTTGTTATTTGTTTATTTAGAAATAGTCCATCAATTCCTTGTTTGACGTTGCTTAGGATAAATAGTTCATAATTCTAGAATTGTTTAAAGCTCTTCATTATTTGAGTTTATTGGCATTAGATTAGGCGAAGCTAGGTTAGATTAGAGCTATAGACCTGCATATACAGTGTTGGCACCTCAAAGCTTACGAGCCTCGGGTTGACAATTTAATGACGAAATAGATAGCATATATTTTAGTCGACATTTTTGGTGTCGTTGCCGGGGATATCAACTCACTTCAGTAGGGATATCAACTCATTTTTGGCATTGTTGATATCTATAATGTGGGCTGCTCGAGCCACTGAGCGAGTGCGAGGAACGATGGATGGCTGGGGGTTCATAACCTTACTTGGGGAGATCCCCGTCCTGGGTTTCTTAGCCATTGGGTCTCTGATTAAGGCAATGTTGAGGATTTTGTTGACATCCTTACCTGTCAACATGGCTTGCTCTGGAAGTTGCGAGAACATGGGTAATGTTCTCTTCTTGCGCTCCAGCGACTGTGTCTCTTCGTCGTCGTCTGAATCCATTTGTACTAGGGCCTTTTTCTTTTGTGCCTCCGGGCCCGAGCTCAGTCCTACCCCTGCTTCCTGACCCCTTTTCTTCATCAGTTATGCAGGTAGAAGGTAGTTCATCGCCAACTTGCGCGGGTTGTGTTTTACTCCGGGCCATGGAAAAACCTCCTTGTCGAAGGCCTCCTCATCTAAGTAAAATTGTAGTGTTAGTATCAAGATTTGGCTATGTCAAATTTTGATTGTCACTGGAGTCTGGAAGTTCTCGTAACATTTCATTTTATTTTAAATGAAAATTTGGAATTTTGGCTTCAAACTAATCCTTCTGTCTTATCGATGAATCTAAGTTTGGCTTATAGTTCCATGTTTTCATTTGAAAATGCCAAGATTGGTTTATGCCTCAACTCTCTCTGAGTCCTTCATTATTTATTTTGGCAAAATGAATATAATTGTTATGGGTATATTTTATTGATTTTGGGGAAAATTAAAAAAATATATTGGGTTATGCCGAATCTTCAATTTCAAGCATTAATCGACATCTCAAAACAACACTAGTCAAAGCCACAGGTCAATGCCAGCATGTCGACCAAGTAATTGACAAAGCCTAAGACCGAGCGCCAAGTCACGAGGAAGAGGAGCCTTTAAGCCAAAACACTGCTCAACGCGTTGAAATGGTATATACCCACTACTATATATGAATACTAAAAATGGTTTTACCTCGTCCACGTGGAACAAGCCTTTGGATTGCAAAATACGAATTAAAATGGAAAATGTTGAAGGTAGGCCAACTGAGTGCATCACCAAGTGTTTGATTGAGAATCCAATTGGCGTGACGAGATGAGAAAATAGACCATGCGCAGAATCCAAATGCATTATCAGGTGCCAAAGATTGAACAAGTGTCAAACTTGTAGTCAAAGATTAGATCGATGAAGAATGACCTACTGTGGAGACCCTTTTTTTTTTTTTTTTGAAACATTGGATGCATGTAGAGCCTACTAGCCTAAACTCAAATTTGTATGCTCAGAAGGTTTTAATCACTTTTATTTATTTGAATTCCAAGTAGTTCGGGATTATTATTTTCGGGATCAGTCCTCAAGGGTTGGTGGGTTTTCTCAGAGCGAAAATCGAGGTTTATATTAGCTAGGGATTACATCACATGCAATTGGGAAGCCATAGATATTGAAATATCTTGCGGTTTTCTTGATAGATATACCTTCCACAACCGAAGCTCACAACCTATTTGCAGACAAATGTCATCAATCACTCAGATCTTGTTCTTGTTTATGTTTCCACAAATCCAAGTCATATTAGGGTTWACTCCATGTATTAAAACAGATCAGATGGCAGCGATCAAGGCATGTTGTGTATCATTGTTACTGCAACCTTCAAGGTATTAGTTAGCACAGTTGCTTGTTTGAAAACATCTTGAAATAGCAATGGATGATCTTAGTGCCGAGGATTTGTCAACCATTGGAGGGATTGCAACGTGTCCCTTTTGAATTCATTCATTCCCTCTCATTCGCTTCCTTTCTCAATATTTGGACGCGCACAAAAGTGGGCGCTCTCAAGGACTCTGCTTGTTACTGCATTTGGAGCATTTTTCCATGTTATTTCAACATATCTACTTGGTATTACTACAATAACTATATGGAATGTTTACTGTATTGAAGTTGCTCCTTTGGTTGTGAAACAGGAAAATCGAAGAAATTCTTGGCTTCTAATTATTATAGGCATGGCACATATTTTTGGGAAAGAGAAAAACAATTAATCAACTGCTTCTAATATCCCTTGCACTACTAAAAGATGAATTCCCTTATGTGCGAATTAACATCACAAGCAAGCTTGATAAAGTGAATCAGATGATCGGAATTGATTTGCTGTCTAAATATCTATTGCCAGCAATAGTTGAATATGTTTTTCCAGGGGTTTATACTTTATCATCAATCATGCAGAGACCGAGTTGACAAACAAAATGGATGTTTGGGCATGCATTTTTAAAAACAGAGCATGATGGTATTGCATTCAACCAGAAGCATTGCAGGTGATAGATGCAATTCAAAATTGCCTCTCGAGTGCCTCGTATGTTTGTGATTGAAAATCATTAAAATGAGATTGACTTGGATCAGTGATGAGGGAGCTTCCCACTCAAGGAGTTCAAGCCTAAATCAAATGCAAAGAGGTTTACTCCATGCAAAGTGGCTTATGAACATAATCTCTTAGAGGTCATTAGCTGAGTTAACTAATGAGGTGCAAGCATTGTACCCAATGGATGCAGAGTTTACAAGAAACGAATGTTGCAAATTTGCATGTTGTGGAATATAAGTAGATGGCTATGGCAGTTTTGAAACTTTTCTATGAAGTGCAGAAGAACTAGCAGAGATTATTTATGGAAAACTAGACCCTTTCGAAAGATACCGTGCTCATGTTTTTCTATCACAAGATGAAGTTTTAGTGTTGGAGAATCTAAAGGTTTCTCTTTAGTATATGAGTGACGACCTACCTCACAGGTGGAAGAGCTTCTACAAAGAAAACAAGTCAAAGAGGCCTCTCGGAAAGAACTGGAGCATTTATACGTGTTGTAATATGATAGAGACACGGGTCAAAGTGCTCAATCCAGATGATTCAGAGCCTTTGATTAATATATATCTACAGGAAAAATCAAATCCAGCTATGAGGCTTGTCTCAGAAATGATGATTTATGCGGTAATGAGGCACTTGGAAGACAGTTAGAAACAAATGGCAGAGTGAAGGATTCGATCCAGTTTTGAGCACAGCATGAATGGAATTTTATTTCAATTCTAACAACTATGTAACAGGTGGAAAAGTATTTCAATTCTAACAACTATGTAACAGGTGGAAAAGTATCCAAACTTTCCATATTGTCAAGCACACAATTAGCAGGAAGTTTCAGATTTCAAGGGAGTGAATCATCAGTGATTGAGTACAGATGGCAGAAGATTACTAAAAATATCATTCCAAATCTAAGGAGATTGGACTCCAGTTACAACACTCGATACACCTTGCATTATGTTTGAAGATTTAATTTATTTTTAGAAATATTAATTGATTTTTCTTCCTATAAATAAGAGACAGTTTGTTAATGGTATGATATATAGTTTATCATTTGTAAAATGAAGATGGGGGATAGACCCAAGAGGGACTAAGGACAGAAATTTGGATACATGACTGTAAACTTATGAGGCATGTTCTTTTAAATATATTTTTTCCATTGAATATCTATGAAGGTTGTTTTATCAATATTTCTTTTTATTTTGTTTTTCTTTTTCTCTACTAAGATAAAATGCAAATTTTGAGAATTAAAACTTGTCATTGATAGGTAGATCTATGAGCAGTAAATATTTTCTTGTAGCATGCCTATTTTATCATTGTATTATTCAAGTATATTGATTTGCTCATTTGACATAAAGGATCTTTCGTTTGATGAATTTTCTTCTTTATGTTTTCTTCTCCATTCTTCTATCTACACAAACTTTGTCTGATAAGCAGCTTGAGTGGCTTCAATATTTAGGATATGTTGACTCCATTCCCAATGGAATATTTTATGGACCATTTTTGTTCCTTCTCTCCTTCTAATCATTTTGACCCATTCATATAAACAAATTAAAACACCCATATTCAAATGTTTCTAGGCTCACCTCATTTGCAGTCTAAGGGTGACTTCTAGAGCTAAGAGGTAGCATGCGTGAGTGGAAGTCTTCTTGCTTGGCATGCCTTGTCCATACAAATGTATGGTGGTGGTTCATGTTGAATTCAATATCCCGCGTGTTGATGTTGAGCAATTCTTGCGGAATGCACAACCTCAGAGTTGCGTCTGACAATCTATTGTACCATTTGGAGAATGTAGTGTTGTTGAAGGCAGTATTCTCTGAATCTGACCTTGAGTGCCAAGGCTCGAACATATTTGTCAATCGACCCTAATTTTTTGGCGACAAAGGTCTTCCTGCGGGTGGCATCCACTTCAGCGTTGTGAACGCAACCAATGAGTAGCCGTAGGTGAAAGTGCCACCCTTCTCCCGTGCTTCCTCACAAGCCACCAAGAGTTCTTCCAGTAAATAGTTTCACCAATTGAAGACAGTGCCATTGGCACAAAAAACTGCCACTGATAGGGAACCCTTCTTCGTGTACTACATTTTCACTATCATCATCAACATTAAATCTATGTGGCATGTCATCATTGTATGTTAATCTCATCATCTCTTCAAACTTATGAGTCAGTAGTATAATCTTCAATGTTTCTCTTTTCACCCTGGTATGGTTTAAATGATGGTTTGGATCATCTCGTCCAAATCTTTATAACCTAGTTTGATCTTGGTATTAGTAGGTGGATCATCAATGTCTTCTATTTGTCAACATACACAAGAATTATTTAATGTTTGGCAAGAGTTGGATAAATCATAATTGTATCAATTTAAAAGAAATATAATCAAATATATTGTATTAACCAATAAGAATATAGAATGTATGAACATATATAGATCAATTGAATAGTGAAATATTATTTTATATACTACTTATTTTATACAATAATTTAAAATAAAACGCATTTTTCACAACAGTGTATAAAATGTCAATCCACACTTATTGATTATTCTTTGGTTTTCTTCCCTTACGAACATCCTTAGGGAGACCTATTTCTTCCCTTTTCTTTAGTGCAAGAGTGCATTTTAATAAGGGGTAATTAATCAATAACTCATCCCCAATGTAAGGTCCATAATAGCCTCAACAATTATCAATCTATGAACCTCTCTTTCCATATCTCCATATTTATCATTTATAATTTCAACAAATTGACAATTTGGTATTACATTAGCGTCTCTTCCCTTACTACTATTTATAAAACCTGAAATATTTTTTTGTGTGTATGCATGTCCATATATATACATAAGATGACCTCTCTTAATTATTTTCCACTTTCCAATTGGAGACTATGTGTATACATATTCGAATTTAGGCCATATGTTGACATGTTAGGCTTGTATTCTTCTATCCTTTTCCATTCACCATTGTAATACGATGGACCATAATATGGCATTAATCTCCTAGTGGTTTGTTGTGAATTGTTTCTATTTTTAGATCCCACATGGACATTTTGGCCAATAAAGAGGCCTATATTTTCTCCATGAATATTGGAGGGTCATATCATGTAGATGTATCCCCAAA
>SNQJ01S0287556.1:0-10986 GCA_010110895.2 Picea sitchensis | reverse complement strand
CCTGTCATATAACTCAATGCATCATAATGAAAGAAAAGTTTTATCATATAAATCCAGATCACTTGCGAGCAAGTGTCCTCAAAGAATAAGTTAGGTAAGTGCGCCAGAGCGGGATGTTACACTTATCTAGTGGGGAAAGAGTCATTATAACCTTGTCTTCTTGGTCAAATGAACAACATAGAAAATAACATAAAAAAAACAACTCATGACTCTAATATAATTTTAAAATTCAATATTGTAACAACAAGAACCTAAAGGAAGATAGACAGAAAAGTTATAACCTTGATTCATTAAAAAAATCCTCTTTTCATACATTATTGAAATAAGGTATTGGCCCTTATATAAAATTTAGCATAAAATAACGACTTTAACATTATAAATATAATAGCACTTAACTAACTCATAACCATATGGGAAAATGGCATAGAATAGCCATTTCTAACATTATAAATATGCTAGAACTTAATTAAATCATAGGCATATGGAAATTTGGAAAAAGAACCACTTCAACATTCTAAATGTGTTGTTCTTAATTAACTCATAATTCTAAATTTTGTGGCCTGTAAGTAACGGAATTGATAAACATAGATTAATATATCAAAATTGATCTATACTCAATGGAATTAAAACTACAACCTACTGATTATAAAATATTTTTACTGATAATTATCAAAATTGAACCACCTCCAAACTTTAGTAGATAAGACTTAACTTCAATGGTGAACCTAGAAGCAACCTAGGCCCACCCATATTGGGAAGTGTCTTAAACCACCAAGGGAACATTATTAAAGTTTAACACCATCTTATGCAAGATGAACAAATAATGAGGTCAAATTTGAATCCCACCCCCTACATATCAAGAAATCCCTTAAATACAATTTTAAAAAATCATATTTGAAGGAGATTCAAAGTTGTCCATTAACATCCTTAATAACAACTCTAAGTGGAGAGTAACCTAAATAGGAGTTAAAAAAAGTCAATTTCTAAAGGACTATGAATTAGTCCATGTTAGAATAATTTCCAAATGGGGAAGTGATGGGTTATGTGATACCCCACAACTTGAACTTTTAATTTTTATTTCTATTATTATTTTTATTTTTTTTAGAATTTTAATTATTTTTCCAAAAGACAATTTGGTCGATTGACCGAATCTGAATTGTAAAACCTTTTTATTTTATGAAAATAGACACATGTAGAAAAAGGGGCACGCATTGAAGCATTTGTTAAAGAGGGAGTTGGGAATCCAAAGGGGTTGGTTGAGTGGCAGTACATTGAGACAAGTTGTGGAGTTAGCTCAACGTAAAAAAGACACATTCTATATTTATAGGAGAATCTGTGAACATGTGTAGAATTGAATCTCACAAGTGGTTAGTGAGTAAGAGGCTCAAAACAAGTGTCACAAGTCCTAGGAAAATTAAAATAAGTCATGACAAAGGAATGGGATGCCATTCCTATGATTTTAATTGATAGCTCGAGAAGGCTATGCACTAAACTGACTTGACACAATGATTTTTCTAATATTACACACAACAAGATGGGACTAAGAATTCTATAAGATGCCACGTAGTCATCCCGTTGGATTCCGAACTCATCTTGGGGGTGACAGAGGTTGACAGAGACTCTAGTCTAAGGTTGGGAGGAAAAAACTCTTGAATGTGCGGTTTCCCCAAGTTCAAGGTTTTACTTCTTTGTTATGAATATGTTGATTTGAATGTTTATTATGTTTTATTGTGCCTTAGTGTGGCCAAAATCATTGGTTATTAAGCATAAATAGCTTGTAACAATATTAGATTTAAGTGCTTTTTATGAGAAGATACATGCATATCATAAGTTTCATGCATTAAAGTTGTGAAAGAAAAACAATAGTTATTATGATCCTAGATCTACGAACAAAATTGTATTACGAGGAGAAAATCTATAAAACTCATTGGTAAAAACCTAGTTACTAAAACATAGATTGTATTTACATAAGAAACCTATATTGAAGGGACATAGTTTCAACAAGATACAACGTATATAATTAAAAGGGAATAATTACATATTAAACAGATTTCAACAAGATACAATGTATATATTTTGAAGGGAATCATTACATAGTAAATAGAGATCAACAAGATACACTGTATATTTTAGAAAGGGAATCATTATAGATTAAACAAATTTTAACAAGATACACTATGTATATATTCGAAACAGAATCATTACATTTAAACATAGTTTAACGAGTAATGACCATTTATTTCCAACAAGGGAAGCAATGGTAAGTAAACCAAGTTTAATATAGATATAAATAATGACTGTATATAACCAAAAAGGACCCATAAACAAAGTACATAAAATTATAGAAATGTAAAATGCGTAGACAACAATCTTAAGTCATGAGATTTTCGTAAATGATTATACAAAATTATTCGGTCAACTAGCTCTAATAATAGAGCAGTCACATGTTGTGATGCCAAACTTTAATGTAGGTAAGGAATCGAACCTAAATACCTTTCCAAGCAAGGGTATTTTTGAGTCTCCATGGTACCAACCTCCTCGATACCTACACAATTACAACGAATAAGTTAGAATGTTGTACGAATTTATTTAGTCAAAAAAAATTATACATCCAAACAAAGATGAAATTACCATGGATGTACAAAACTCCCTTGTATCTCCTTCCATCGCCTTTGAACTGCACCCAAGTGTATAGGGTTGTTGAATAGATGATGGGTACCCATCGTTGCACCCGAGTGTATAGGGTTGTTGAATAGATGATGGGTACCCATTGCAACAATAAGTTAGGCCCATCATTAGTTAAATACCCAAGAATAAGTTTATCAAGAATGTCATTCATTATGCAATTACAAAATATTAAAATAAACAACATTACTACTTTGTGCGAACATCACAATTGTTTTAACAAGAGTCCTAACTAAGTTCAGGAAAAATAAACGATTTGAAAAGGTTTTAATCATAGATCGGAAACGAGAGCAATAAAACAAAGGAAATATAAACCTATAGTAAAACCTGTTACTGTAACTCGGACCACAAATTTCATAGAATAACTAGGTTTGTCCAAGGGAAAAACTGTTTGAACCATAGGCTAACAGGAAACAAAAATTTACGGTGACCGAAATACAAATTAAAAAAACACAACATTATATAATAGACATCATAGAAAATTTTAGGGGAGAAATTTCGCTCATGGACGAAATTATGATGTATGAAATTTTGGTTGGGCGAATTATTACTATAGAGAGATTTGGAGGGATTTGAATATAAATAGCCCCAAATTTATTTTTAAAAAATTATATAAAAACCCTTCGCCCATGGTTCTTTGTGAGAGGAGAAGAGGGGAATTGATTTTCTCCCTGTCAAATTCGAACTAGATCGTCCCTTCACCCTGCTTTTCTAATAATTGGAATTTTTTTTGGAGGTATTCACCCTATTTTCCGGAAACTAGAATTTTTGAGAGGCATTTCTCCCTTCTTATATGAGAATTAAATTTTTGGGGGCATTTCGGTTAACCCTGGGTCTATTTCAAAGTCCCTACGTTTCACTTCCTTTTCTTTAGATTCTCAATATTAATTTTTAATCATTATGTGAAAAAGAGGGTTGTGTGAATGGTTTTGTAAAAGAGATGATTGTGATGTGTTTCCACACATCCAAATAATGGAAAAGATGCATTGTGATATTGTATCAAAGAAAGGATAGAAACGACAACAAGCTTCCATTAAACCTAGTTCTTCTATGGATCAAATGCCTAGAAATGGTGAAATTCCAGATGAAGAGTCTCATGAAGATGAGGATTTCCAAGTGTCTGATCAAGAGGTATGGGGTATTTTGTTTCATGAAGTTTTCATATTTAAATAGTTTGAATAAAAAATTATTTTTACTTTTATATGCCATTTGATTTGGGCCTTGGCAGATGGATTCACAAAAGTACCCAATGGAAATAAAAAACACAGATTTAGAATTAAGATCTTGCAAATTTATGTTGTTAATTTTCTTGGAGATGGATCAAGGTTTTGGAATTTGAGTAAGTTCAGTAATCACACTATGCTAATGCAGTGCACCTTTTCTTTGTAGGAACCAAATCTGTGGAAGAAGAATTAACAGATGCTCTTGATTTTTCATGCTGTCATGTTCCAGATGCAAAGAGATTTCGAGTTCATAGAAAGAGTTTCATCTTTGATGGATATAAGGTTGGTTTTTTCCTGTCATTTAAGATTACTATGGATTTCAAACTCTTTGTTTGGTCTTCTTTAATATAAATATGACAAACTTGTACAACCAGGTCCCAAATAGGAAGCCTTTATTGTAACTTGTTGCAGTTGACTGGTTTAAAGGTGTGAAACAGATGGACCACATTGTTAGATGAAAGGGTTGTGCAACACATGTAAATATCAGTTTATGCTTGTAACCTGCCTACAATATCACAAACAATGTTGAAAGAAATAACAATTATGTTTTTCTTGATTATTTCATAGCTTAATTACTAGTTTCTCGATTTTTAAATGGAAAATCGAAACATATTGGGAAGGAACTATGTTATAAAAAAAAATTGAGTAGATTGATTCTTAGTGTTAAGTTTATTTTTATTCTAATGAAGTCTATTTTTTAAATAATTCATTAGATTTCGTAGTGTGTAATAATGATGCCCATGATAGTAATCATCTGTAAGAATATTATATTGTATTCCTGACTTTTTTATTTAGTTAAAAACCTTCAAATATGTTATACAGATTGAAGTGATTTAACATGTAGTAGTAAGCATATATCACCTTGATCAAAGTTTTAGTACAAGTGAAAAGTTTTAGTATATTGATGTTTATTACCTTCCAAAGGCAATTGAACATTGAAGGAGGATGAACCAAAAAATATTAGCTAGCCTTCTTGTTAAGTTTCTTTCTTAAGATGTTATTATTTATCTCGGGTTCAATAGTAATTAATATAGTTATTTGTAGCACATATATTAAGGTGACCAGAGCGGTCTTTTCTGTTTCATATCTCAATAGATGCTTTAGATATAGCCATTGGAGCTCTATTGCGACAAAGAGAGGAGAAAAACCCATACACAATTTACTGTATCACTATAAATATTTCTCAAACATAATTGAATTACACAGTAATAGAGAAGTATTTTCTTGCCATTGTCCATGCAAACAAAACATTTTGACACTACATCATTGGTTACCTAGCATTTGTGCACACTAACCATGTTTCCAATAGAAACTTGTTGATGCAGTCTATGGAACCTTGATAATAAATAGGGGTTACCCATGGTGAGAATTTCCAATTAGACCTCACACCATTTGGAATAGGGAACCCATCCAGATTCTCGATCGACAACCATTTCTAGTTTGGAAATTTACTGATTGCACCACAATCCATGGATGATGATTTCTAAGATAAGTAATGAAATGAAACTAATCTAAGATGCATGTGTCTAGAAAAAAAATAAGGTAACCAAAAATAAAACATAGAAACATACATTATCCTTTCAATGGCCCGAGAAATAGTTCACACATAGAAGAGACAACAATATGAATACATAACTGCAAACCTAGAATAGTCTAACATTTAAACAACTAGTTATAGTCCTATGTCCACATATTTAAAAAATATTCCCTAAAGAATAGAAATAAGAATGAAAAAAAAAAACCATAAGAATAGTCTATAGTGTGAGATACATTCTTACACAATGAAAGTGTTGAGAAAAATGTAGCAAAATAGTCCACGACACCTGCAACACAAGAATCAAAGTTCTTTATAAAATAGCTTGTCCAAATAGGTTTCTCCTCATTAAAATTTTCTTCAATAGTACATGAGATATCAAAGAGCCAAAAGCCTTGAATTTGAGTACAATACCCCAATTTATTGAAATTCACCTTGACTATTGGCCTTCTGCCTTCCCAACTCTTGACTTTACATTTTGAAACTTTTTTCCTTATCCTCTTATGGAATTATGAGAGACTAATGACAAAATAAATGTTTATAATTTAATATACCGTACATCCTAAGTATTTAAAATTTGAATTTGTCTCTTAATATTGGTAGGCCATCATGGGTTTTGGCTCTATTTCACCTCATACAATATGATCAACAATTTGCAAACTATAGGTCTCTTTTTCCTTTATGTCTGAGATTCATCCATCAACGGATTCAAACGTATTCTTTTTCCATTTGGGCTTGATTTCCTTATGTTGTTAGTTTCTCATGTGTTGATATATTAGCCACCTTCTTTGTTCCATATTACTTTTGCAAATATGCTACTATGTACTAGTGAATTCTCCTCATCTTGATGTATAACAACTATATATTTATCTTACTCCTTTACTACGTATTCATAATTCTGAGTATAATCTTCCTCCAGCTAGTACGTGTGTGCCAATCGACACCAAATGAATGATTTTATCATACATAAAACTTCAAAAAATAAATTAAAAAATATTAAAATATGAAGGGATTAATTGAGAGTTGAGAGGAAAGTTCGTATCTACTACCTTGAGTTTGATATTTGATCCTTCTGATGGTTTTTTCATGGACATATTCATTGCAATGTCGGGTTATCAACTTCTTGGGATGCTAACAATACAAGAGTGTTCAATCCTAAAAAATAGTGACAATTGGTGAGGAATATCCTTGATCCTATAACTAATACATTATAGGACTCAATGAGACCTTTCCAATGGTATAAGGAGCGTGTGAAATGGGTCTCAAAATAAAATGTTATGGCCAAAATACTATCCCTATTCGAAGGAAAAAATGTGCGATGAGCCCCAACACATGGTGTGTCATCTTGGAAAGTGTATGATCAAGGTGGATCTCAATGGCCATGTACCTTTTTGACTGAATTAATGTTTTAGAGCCAATTGTTTTTGATAAACCATGATATTCACCTTTATTTTATGGAAAATGTAATGTAATGCCATCTCCATTTATTAATTGTTGTCATAATGTACATGCCTACAATGGTAATGCATCAGATCCCATTATAAATCCATATTTAAGTGAGTAGTACTAGGATGACTGACTTCCTCATAAGTCCTAATGTTTTACATTCTTATGGCATTTTGTAAACGTAGACCAATTTATCCCACATGCATCAAGGGAATTATTCTCCTCTCACTCTGTCATATATAATTGAGGTCAAGGAGTTCCTTTGAGAATGCAATGGAGTGTGATGTAATTATTATTGTGAATGATCATAACCAACATCTCTCTCTCTCTTATGAGATAAGATACTACTACCACCATTATAGCCAATTTGTGTTCTACAATATTCTGTTATTCATTAATATAAGTTGGGTTTCACTGTATTTATGTATTCTCTACTATATTTTTGTTTGTATCTCATTTGATTCTCAATATAATTTTGACCAATGGTATCAAATCAATCTAATCTTGGTTATTTCTCGATACATGTCCCTGATGAGTTCAGGGTATATAGAGTTGGGTCTTGAGCTAGTTTCGCTCCAGGATGACCACTCTCACCATCCTAAGCAACCTTTCATGGAAGAAGAAAAGAAATATGAAAGAGTGGGAGATCCTTTCAATAAATTTCTCAAGGAATCCCTCGCAATAAAAAGGAACGAGATGATGGACAACTTTGATCAGATACTTCGATGACTATTAATGTGTAACGAACCGACTCGTTACGACAACCATTCTAGTANTAAAGTGTGTGAACGCGTGTAGAAGTAACAACACACTTAATTGTAAGATGTCACTCAACAACCAACAAGACGCAACCACAACACGGAAACACTGAAGGCACACAACGAGTAACTGCAACAATGCACGATCACAGGCAAAAAGGTGCACAACACAAACAGTAAGACATTCTGGGGCGCACAGTAATAACACAAAGGAAGACTCCTAGGTGTTAGGGTTACTATTTCTGCACAGGAAAGTAGGGCGTTTAGTCTTATGTCTTCTCGAAATAAGATTAGACCGGCTCCTGGCCAACTGCTCAGGCAAAAACTAGTAACCCGACCTAGAACAAGACACACACAAGACAAACACAACCAGACGACTCCGACAATCACAGTGACAACAAGTGATAAACGCCCCTAGACATAAGGCGTACAATTAGCAACTATAAGCAGAAAACGACGCCAGGGGTTAAGCACAGCACAGTTACAGATGGAAGAATCCAATGGTAGAGTTTACTATTTCTGCACCGAAAAGCAGGTCTTTTAGTCTTATGTCTTCTCGAAAGAAGATTAAACAGGCTCCTGGCCGACTGCTCAGGCAGAAACTAGAAAACTCTGTCAGGTGTGTCGCAAGAGTGGAAACCCTGCCTTTAAAGGGCCCGAGACTCTTGATACGGCACTGGACTCTTTACCCCAAAAATCACACACACAGACAGGTCTCCTAAATCTACCAGGGGGGGGTGACTATATCCCACCCTACACAGGTAGACCAGGCAAAAGAACGAACTCGTCCAGGTACAACAACAACTCAAGACAACCCTAACCCTACGGATGCGCATGTCTGAAGGACTCCGACAATGACCTAACAAGGTTATGACAAGGTAGTTCCCACGACTCAAGACATGTAATATTGGCCCAATCCCCCTGGAACTCCATGAGGAGACGAGTTACCCGACCAACCGTAAGGGAGTGTAAATTTAAGTAAGTACAGATTCCCCTATTATAATATTCGTAGCTCAAGGTACTTGGATCATGGACCTTATATTTATACAAGTAAGTGGGTTTAATTGTGAAGAGTATTTATTTACTCTTAACAATCATAAGTTCAAAACCAAGTATTTCATTATATCTTACTTTCTTTATGTTTATATATAAATTTATTTAATTTAACAATCAACTCATGCAATATCCAATATCAATTACTCATCCTTAAAAACCATTCTTTCATATATATGGCACTAKATCTACTTATAGTGGAAATTAATATCAATGATTCATCAAAAAGSATTTCAAAYTTTAATWTTCTTCCACATTCTAACSAATTTAATAATACTACTATATACCACATTTCTAAATATTTWAATTTTAAAGTTATTCCAATCAATTTAATAACATTTCTCCACACATATATCCTTCAAGCTAAATTATAAGAGTTTATGAACCTAAATGAATGGGAAGGTGCAATGTCACCTAACTCTACATAATGCAAGTTTACTCCAGGATAAGGAACGGTGAACTCATAAATATAAAGCAATCTTCTTCCAACTGTTATAAATGCAAACTCTGTCAAAATTATAAATGCAAACTCTGTCAAAATTATAAACGCAAACTCTGTCAAATTGCCTTAAACTGTAATTCTGTTGGTTATTAATCAATCGTTAAACAATGCAAAAATAGAAAACCGCTGAAGGTAATAACACACGATATAATTTCAATTATAGGTGCGTATTAACTACACCCTCAAAATGCAATGGAGAGAAAGGGGAAGACGCTAAAACTAAGAATGCAACGTCATACAAAGATGCTTCCTGGCGTCACGGTTCCTTCCTTATTTACATATTTTAAATGCCAGGTCAGATATATAATATTAAGGACTCAGTTTTAAATGTAATACCTGTACACGCACATTGATATTCGACAATGATTACATTTACATTGACCATGATATATATGTAAATTGAACTATCATTTAAAACTATCGTCTAAACCTGGAAAATCTGATATATCATTTTTACTATCAGTTAAAATTATGCCATTTAAACTATCATTTACAACCCGTGATTAATACTGATGCCTGGAAACTATGAGGAGAAGACCAGTGAATAGCTGAGCCGTTACCTTATTCAACAGTATCGCAATAAATGCCCAAAAATAAACGCCCTAGATATGCAGCAAGACGCTGAACATTAACCATTGAAAACGCAGATAGCTATACATTGAAAACACCCAAAATCATTTAAAAAAAAATTGCAGATCATTAACCTGTAACTCTCCGTTCAATTCGCCCAATATCATTTCAAAAATGCAGATTATTAACCTTGTAATTCTCAGTTCAATCGCCCAAAAACAAAACGAAAAATGCAATGTATGGAACGCCCCATCTAAAGACTGCCCATTGTAAAAAAAAAATTGCTCAAATACGAACTTCCCAGTGTTAATAAATAAAAGCCCAACGTATACACTGAATTCCCCCAAAATCTATGCCCACGTTGTGATAAAACCCTCTCTGTAAAGAAAAACAAAACAACCAAAAGAAAAAGAAAAAACGCCCATTCTATAGTGAAAAATTGCCCAGAATACAGTGGCATAAAAAGCGCCCCGCAATAGTGCAATTCACCCAAATTACAGTGGCAAGACGCCCAAAAACGAAATGAAAAAGACGCTCATTCCACAGCTGCCAAAACACCACTAAAAAATTGTAACACACAGTTCATTCACATCTAAATCGAAGATCTGAAATGCCCAAATCTCGGCAAAACTCAGGTCATAACTCATTAAACGCAGACAAAAAAAAACCCGGCCACTTTGGCCCTAACACGACTGGAGTTGCAATAAAAATGATGGATGCAGGAGTTCCGGAGGGTTGGCAGCTGAGAGGTTTCTAAATACCTCTTTCTTCAACAGGGAGCTCGTCGGTACAATTAAATTTAAAACGTATCAGTGGAAATCTGAATATTATCATGTTAAAACCAATTTAAATGCATTGCTTACAGAAAACCACAGAGGATAAATTGAAATGCCAAGTTAAATTGATTTTCCTGATGATAAACAATTTTCCAGAGGTAAAATGAATTAAAGGAGGTATTCCCGAGATAAACAATTCCTTCTTTTTTTTCCAATAACCATTAACAAAGACGAATCGCCAGAAACAATTTAACACTAACCATTTCTAAACAATTTTGCCAGAATTAAAATCATACTGTAGCCACTCACCCGCTTCGGAGACGTCCCACGCTCCGTGCCGCGTCCTCTCTCCTTGCCGCTCCCGCTCGCCGAACGCAGAAAGCTCACCGGTACCTCCCAGCCAAACGCTAGGGGTACTCTGCTTCCCCCTTAGCCCCCC
>SNQJ01S0287552.1:0-10814 GCA_010110895.2 Picea sitchensis | reverse complement strand
GCATATTTGTTGGATGTCTTGGTGCATGCATTTGGCATGTAGTTGAGCTACATATTGGGGCATGTAGTTGATGAGGTGACAATGTTGTACATCATTGATAAGACACAGCTTGATCTATAGTTGATGTCTGATTGGTACATACTTGGAACATTGGTTGAGGCACTTGCTAGAAATATCATGGGAACATGGTTTATGGATAATATGGCATATGTTTATGGATATCTTAGTGAGGTTTGGTGCATGGTTGATGCATGTTTGGTGCATGTTTGATGCACTTGTAGATGGTATATGATTGTAGCTGATAGTACTTGGTTAAAGTACATCATTGGTATTACTTGTTTAACATATACTTTGGTACATGATGTATGGGATAGTTGAGACACATGTTGATGCTTGATGGTTGAGATACATATATTGGCACATGGTTTGTGGCACTTGGTTTATGATAGAGGCATATCATATGTAATATGACACTTGTTTGAGGCACATGGTTGGCATGTTGACGATGTTATTGGTACATTGATCGAGGTAATTGTTGATGATCTTGACATATGATTGGTACACTTTTTGGCACATATTCTTGTCATATATATACTTCAGTGATGAGATCCTATTGTATGGTGTTGATGTGCAAGGTTGGCACATGATATGGCACAAGGTGCACATGGTTGATGTTTTTTTCATGATTCATTTTTGACATATATTTTTCTTCATGATTGATGCATGAGATAATATGTATGATTGGAATACACTTTATGTATGGTATGGCATGAGTTTGGATGATTGATGCATGGACAGGTCCAAGGATCGTCATAGGAAGAGAAGATTATTCTTGAGTAGTTTCAGTTGAGCAGTGGCATTTGCAATAGAAGCATGTTGCAATGATAACATATTTTTCATCTTACAGAGAAGATAGGGGGATACATACCCACAGGGGGAGTTATTCTTCTTCCCATGATTCCAGGAGGATAAATTCACCAAATGTAGAATAGAGGGTTATATGCTTGGAGAGATATCACAGAGGCATGGTCACAGGGGGAGCATGAGCGATATGTCTTCAGCATTGCATCAGAATGATATCCCTTGTCCAAAATGAGAGAGATTATTTAGAGGAAGCTCAAAGGCATCTAGACAGGGGGAGCATACCCAAGGAGAGAACTACCCTTTTCCATTGATGTCAAAGGGGGAGAGATAGTCACATTAATGTGATTGAGATGACTATTGATGAAGAGAATTTCCATGTCTACATGTTTCCATCAATGATTGATGTCAACAATGTTAGAATTGCCATCAATGCCAAAGGGGGAGATTGTTGCATTATGTTGTCATTGATGTCAAAGAGTTGATTTCAAGAATTTTCATTGTATTGATTGTTGGATCATGTGATCATAGATGTAATTGATGTATGAGGGTTAATGTCATGAGGTGTCACAGTGATGTGTTGTCATGGAATAATGTTCCAGATGGATTGATAGATGGGTTGATGTGCGGGTTGATCATTGTTGTCTTATCATGGTTTATATGAAGTACCAAATGGATGAACTCCAAAGTGGTCCCCTTATGGTGAAATACCTCACGGGAAGATGCTTTGTGAAGTACAAATGGTTAAGTGGTTGAGTCATCCTAGATGTGTGGTTAAGGAACCCAATGATTGATTGTGGAATATTATAATGAATATCCATGAATTCGTAAGTGAGACTATTCTAGATGGATAATGCTCGTCATTCCATTTCCGATGATATGTGGAACATCACATAATTCCTCACGGTTAGAGAGTTATGGCATTGTGAAGTCGGAGAACCCTCATGTGTTGTCTAGAAGCTCCTAGAAGGTAAAATAAGTCAAATTATTCTAGAAGCTACTAGAATATGTTGACAAGTCAAAGTGGTTAATCATGGGTTAATTGGTTGCAACAAGAAAACAATTAAAAATAAATTAGTTGCAACTAGATGCAAAAAAGTTATTATTTGTGGAGAAAGTAGTTATAAGTGGACAAGTGGTTAGAAGTGGGTTAGCCCCTAAAAGAAGGAAGTTGGTTATAGTTTGTTATATAAGGAAGCTACTTGGAGAAGTATAAATAAGAAAGAAAGGGTCTCTTATGAGTGTGAATTTCTTGAGAATATTGAAGATATATTTTGGTTGAAGATTCATTGCAGGTACTCTTGGACGCATCAAAATTTCTGTAAGTCTGAGGTTTTGATGACAAAAGTTTAGGGGGTTCAGAAAACCCTAGTTTTATGAAGTAGTATGTGGGCTGCATTGAGCCAGGGTGTGTAGTACACGAGCTGCAGTGAGCCAGGGCGCATACACATGCAAGATGAAGGAGATCATGGCACGTCCATATGGAGAGAGTCATGAAAGCTTGAGTAAGATTTGGTTCCTGAAGTCTGAAGCAAGTTCCAGATTAAAATTCTACAGGTTTAGATCTGCCATAGAGGTTCTGGTATGGGTACATATTATCTTGATGTTTATACTTTCTCATGGTATGGTGAATGCTTGAGGAATTCTTTGTATGGTTATATTGATGTCTGAATATGGTAGTTGATTGGTTGAGTAGTTCAGTGGTGTTTTGATTGAGATATCCATGATCTATGATGGTGTATGGTTGAGGAGCATGCATAGGTTGTTGGATAGTATTTGATATGGTTATGTTTTGGATATGGTACAAATTGGGAAGTGACAAACAACTTTCAGTAACATGTCACAAGTGGATGTGACAGAGGCATAAATAATTTGAAGGGAAGAGGATGTGAAGTTTCAAAAACCCTAGTTTTTGAAGGTGTACGCAGGCTGATAGTGGGCCAGGGCGTGTACATACACGTGTTGCAGTATAGGAAGGTGGCATACATACATGAGTTGCAATATAAATAGGTCACATACCTGTTGACATATTGGATTCTATCTACAAGCTTAGTCTTGTACTTGAGGATTGAATTACTCTTCTCAATTGGTGCTAAGATTTGCAGGTTGAGTCTTGCATTGAGAGTTGGTTCTCTTGTAGAGTTGTTTCTCTATTCAGTTGTTGTTGAAAAACCCCCAACAATTGTAGTCCATAATATAAACGAAGCTTATACATATATCTTATGTTCCTTGTTTTCCTTGTGGTGATGAATTATTGATGATGTTTGTTGCTGAGATATGTTTGCATACAACTTATTATAAATGAAAGTAATGAATGATGAGTAAATGGTGATTGCTAACTAAGGTGTTTTTGTAATAGAGTAAAAATATCCCTACATTAATTCACCCCCCCTCTCAGTGTAGTTGGTGTGTCCAACAAATAGGGGCAGTCACATGAAGATCTAGTAGATTAGAGCCATAGCAACAGAACATAGTTGTACACAATTCACAGGTCAGTCAGGGTGTGCATATATTCATGCTACCATGCAGTAAAACATGTATGTATGCAAGTGATAGTGAGGACAAACATGTACATATCTAAGAAGTGAAAGTACAGGGCCATACAACCAAGCAGGAGTTGCTAGGGTTTGTAGGTGTTGTCTATAGTTTTCTATATTTCTTTGTGGGCCATTTTCCTAGTAAGGGAGACCTTGTAAGCTTTGCTATTATTCTAATGATAATTTGATTGGAAGGGAAGGGTATCTTTGTGTATTTTGACTGAGATATGATTAACAATATTTCTTCCGTTATTTATTTCAGTTAATTTTTCCACTGGTGTATTCTGTTTTTTGATATGTTAATTTCATTTACAACAAGGAAATCACTGGTAAACAATTTACCTAGGTGTCGTGATTAGAAAGTTAACATGGGAGAGATGTTCAAATGCCAAAATCCCCAAACAAAGAGAGTAATGGCACCAATTAGTATTAACAATATTTTTTAATTCCTCCCCATAAGTCCAACAAGGATTGAATTTAAAAGAGACTCTTGGTTTTATTCCCAAAGAACCAATTTCTAACCAGATAGGAAAGTGATCAGATATTTGAGAGTTTCCAACCTACGTTCTATAATGTTCCATCTTTTGTAACAAGGAATCCTAAACCAGAAATAGATCCAGTCTTTTGGATATTTCCTCCTACCTTGACCTGTTATTGGTCCAAGTAGATCTCAATTTGATAGACTCGGGATCTATCCACCCAGAAGAATCAAAGTGAGTATGGAAGTACTTAGTTAGATAACCACACCTTGCATTAGCACCCCAAACTTCTGTACTACTCAAAGTCATATTCATATCTCCTCCAATAATAAGACTATCCAACTTGATGCACTGTGAAAAAAAGAAGTCCCGACGTGTTTGTCTTAAACTCTAAGTTCCATAATTATTGAGAATTGATAAAGAGTCGCCCAATATATTTAAGAAAACTTTTGTATAAAAATTTGTTATTAATATAAACAAATTATTTAATAAATGTTTTTAAAATTTTTTAGTTATTAAAATATATTTAAAATATTTATTAAAAAAGATTAAAAAACATTTTAGACCAATTTTTAAATTTATAACCAATCAACTATAAACAAAAATACTAATCAAAATGAAATAAATGATACAACCCTCATAAAAAAAATTACGCAAACACTAATGTGCAAGAAAAGGCAAAATTTTCCAAAAAAAAAAAGCAAAAAGTGCAACATAGATGCCAATAAGAGCATAAAGAAAAAGAGTTCTTCGGTATTTTTTTTTAATATTTCATTTTTATAATAACAAATTTTCTTCTTTTTATCATATTATCATATAAAACATAGTATATAAAAATAAATGATAAAAATCATAGTATATAAAAATAAAAATCTCTATAAAACAACAACAAAAATAATTTATGATTATAATAAAATACATATAACATGTGACAATGCATGGAGTGCACGTGTATCAAAATTTATTAGTGATACAACACATATGCAACATTATATTATGAGGCATTAATATGATTAAATCAAAGTGAATAATTGATGTGTTCATATCAAAGTGAAACATTTATTTCTTTGTAAAGCATTGATATGTTCATATAGTTTGAGTGGGCCTAATGGTTAAGAGCATGTCTTTCCTCCTAATAGGTTACATGCTCAAATCCAAAATGAAGTAGAGTACATACAACTCCGTAGACTTTAGCTGAGGGGGTTCTTTGTCCCACAGACAAGGGGGGATCATACACCAATTTGGTGTGTGGCTTGGTTGTGACCTTAAAAGTAGATTATTATTATTACTACTAAAGTGAAAATTTGATCTGTATTTTGAGTTGTTGCTTGTCTCATGCACATTGATCATTGAGTATGATTACATCATTATATCCAAAGAACTAGTTTTACCATGCTAAAATGAAGCATGGATGTGAGTTTGTAGGTTTCTAGAGTTATTTATAATGTTAGATAGAGCACCCATCATCAGGGAAAAAATAATTTATTATGTTGAAACGAGATTGTTGGGGTCTATATTTAAATTAATTATAGTTTTTGACTTTTTTTAGCCTTGGCTATCTCATTTATCCTCAAATCGCTAACTAAATTTTTTCTCTTCATTTTTCCATTTACCTAACCTTAGCGACCACCTTAATTTAATCTCTGACTAACTCTTTACTTTATTAATTCACTATTTTTGGATCATAACCACTAACTAAATAATTTGTTATTTCCTTCCGACCCTCCTTCATCTCCTCAATGGTCACTTTTTAATCCTCCTAATTTAAATACAAACCCCATCACTCTCGTTTCAACATAATAGCTTATTTTTTCCCTGATGATAGGTGGAGTGTCCACTCGAAACATCCAATGCTTCAAAACCCATACATAGTTTTATCCAAAAACTCTATCTTACATTAAGAATCAATATCAATTTGAGTTCATTGAACTTTTGATATATACATTGTTGTATAATTTATTAAGAGAATCAATCTTCCTAAATGAAAATTCAACATTACAACCATTTGCTTTAAATACTTATTGATCATGAAACATTAATTCACGCCATTAATTCTTCAAATTTAAATGAATATTCTCCAATTCAATTTTTACAATTTTTTGAAACTTACATTTAAAAAATATTAATACATACACAAATATTAAACTTTACAACCAATACATTAAAAAATATTAATACATATACAAATATTAAACTTTACAAACAATACATATTTATACCCCACCCCAAAATTATAGTGTAATTAAAATTTACAATCCCAAAAATGATAGTGTAATTAAAATTTACAATACATACTAAGTAGTTACATTTGAAAAATATACATATCTTTAAAAATTAGATTTTAAAAAATTTAAATCAAAAAATTATTTTTAATAATATATAAAATTATACATCAATTATACAAACATTATTTATAATACATACTAAGTCGTTACATTTGAAAAATATACATATCTTTAAAAATTAGATTTAAAAATTTTTTAATCAAAAAATTATTTTTAATAATATATAAAATTATACATCAACTTTACAAACAATATTTATGCAAATCGACGTCAAAATTTTACTCTAATTAAAATTTAAAGTTTAGAATACACACCAAATCATTACATTTAAAATATATATATTAAAAATTATACATCAACTTTATAAACAATATTTATGCAAATCAACTTCAAAATTATACTATAATTAAAGTTTACAATACACACCAAATCATTACATTTTTTTAAAATATCATTTAAAAAATTAATAATCAAAATTTTATTTTCAATAATATATAAAATTATACATAAACTTTGTAAATAATACATATGTAAACTCTCCATGGGTTTTTGAAAAATAACAAATAACCACTCAAAATTTATGGTTCTAAAATTTGTAGGGACTCCATGTTGGTATTGAATTGGGTCAAGAAAACTCAGAGATACCTGAACACATACCTTACACCCCTTTTGGAGGAAGTTTTCTTGTTGATTGATGTTGTTCACTTTATGCACATTTACAGGGAACGAAATCAGAAGATCGACCAACTTTTTAATGTTGGTTTAAAGTTGGCTCCATAATAGATTGTAGTGATTTCACATGAAAGGGATAGACAATTCCGGTTTTTTCATGATTTTTTTTTAGGGAGATAAATGTGTATCTTTGTACACATAGATTTATGTGATTTTGTAACTCTTTATATTAATAAAATTACATTTGTTTAAAAAAAAAAAAAAACAAGAAAAAACACATGTGAATCTTATTCAAAATTGTATAAAATATTAATCAAAGATCTGTTTTCAATAATATATAAAATTATACATAAATTTTGTAAACAATACATATATGAACCCCACCTCAAAATTATATAAAATATTAATAAAAATTTGTTTCCAATAATATATAAAATTATACATAAAATTTAAGTATAAAATATTAATTAAAAAATTGTTTTCAATAATATAAAAAATTATATATACACTTTGTAAACAATAAATATGTGAACCCCACTCCAAAATCTTATCATAGTTAAAATTTACAGTACACACTAAATTCACACTAAATCCATCTAGATATTTAAAAATAAAATTATTTGGAAAATTGATTATAATGATAGTGGTCCAATTTGTATTTATTTTATCGTGTATTAGTGGTAAAATGGCTAAAAATTATTTGATTTCCTTCAAATAAGGCTAAATCTGCAACAACAAAAAAAACTAGTTATCAATATGTTCATTTCTTCAAATTTTGGTTTGACATATTAAAAAAATAAAACAGTAAAACTATTTCCATTTGTATATAAAACTAGCACAGTCGCAAAGTGGCTGGTGAACGTCGAAAGTTAGTCTGGTGAATTGAAACACACGGACAACTAAAACGCACATAGATCTGAGGAAATCCAAAAGTTAATCTTAGATGTGGTAATTCCAAAGGTTAATCAGTTAAACGTGGCAATCATGTGGTGGTATAGTAATTTCTTAATATGATTAGGTAAATGTTAAAAAGTAAACAGGTTAACTGATGCATTCAAAAATACAAGAAAGTTATGAAGAGTAAATCACATTCATTGATTTGGGAGGACGACTAAGAATATTCCAATGATTTCAATTGTTAGCCATCATATTAGAATTTTAGATTAAAAGGTGATTAATTGTGCCCATCTCCAATAGGTATACGCCTTTCGGCGTAATTATACATAAAGTTTGTAAATAATACATATATGAACCCTACCCAAAATTGTATGGTAATTAAAATTTAAAGTACACACTAAATCCATCCAGGTTGATTAATAAAACTTGGAGAATGATGATAATGATGGTGGCGAGGCTTGGAGGTTCAAATTTGTATTTATTTTATCGTGCAATAGTGGTAAAATGTCTAGAAATGATTTGATTTCCAGCCAATAACGTGAAATCTCTTAAAAAAAAATAGTTACCAATATGTTCATTTCTTCAAATTTTGAATAGAATTATAAAAAAATAAAATTGTAAAAATATTTTCATTTATTCAAAATTTTGCTAAAATTATGAAGTAATAGTTGAAAATATCTTAATTTTTTTTAAATTTGGAAAAATCTAATTTTCAAATTTTGCTAAAACTCTAGAGTAATAGTCGAAAATATCTCAATTTCTTTTAAATTTGGCAAAATCTAATTTTTCAAATTTTGCTAAAACTCTAGAGTAATAGTCAAAAATATCTCAATTTCTTTTAAATTTGGCGAGAATTGTTCACTTTATGAAAAGGTAAAGAATATTTTTTTAGTTTTATCTTAAGGAGTTCGATTCTTAACCATGACAAGAAATATCGCCTTTGCAACCTTATTTGGCAAGTACAGAAAACTTTAATCTTTCCATAAACACAACGTCAGCTTCATCTGCACTAACGGTACACTGCAAACCTAGACGACGATTTCAAAATAAATTCAACAACCGCGTTGGGAATCGTGCATTTATTGCAGTATGTCAGCATGTCATTGGATTTAAAATATCAAAATATATGATGAAATCTGATATCATTTTATTGTGATTAGACGGAAAAAGGAAAGAACGACAACTTTTGGGAGCTTGGGTGGGAGAAGAAATTGGAGAGGATCGACTTTTTTTTTTCCATGGGAGGAGAGAAGATTGGAGAAGAAATTGAAGAGTAGATTCAAACATATGTAAGTGGTTTAAATTAAAAATGGAAAGAGCAATGGAATTTGTGAGCTTGGCCAAGAGGAGAACACTGGAGAATATTTGGCTTTCTTGGCTAGGAGAAGAAATCAGAGATTAAATCCAAACATATCTTGGAGTTGGGATTTGTTGGATACTTATCGGTCTATATTTTCTTTCTGTTGCTTGAGCACAACCATGCTTAATAGTTTCAACCTTCAATTTTGTGTGATGTCATTCTTATTTTTATTTATTTTCCTTTTTATTTTTTATTTTTTATGTTTTCGCTTTGGTTTTTTCGTTTTTATTTTAGCTCTGGTTGGTTGGGGACGAGAGGGAGGGTGATGTTGCAGAAAACATAAAATGGGAGAAGGAATCCAATGAGTGGGAAATGGTGAAGGCTGAGTTAGAATATATGTATTATTTTATTTAAATTTTTGGATGGCAATGCAAACCATTATTTCCTGGCTATTTTATGTTCTTTTATTCTATTAATATGTTTTATTTGTCTAGGAATGTAGAGGAAGGACTACAAGATGAATTAATAAGTGTAGAAAATACAAATGTCGCGGATTTTCAAGATTGTGTGCCAACTTTTAAGTATTGGATTCCTTCAAGTCATATTTTTGAAGTGTTAGTAGGATAAAAACTCATGGATGGGCATAATAAGACTAGGGTTGAGATAAATCTATGCTACAATTTTTATTTTCCTTTTGTCTTCGTCTTCTCATTCCATGCAAGGGTTTGAAAATTTATCTTAATGTTCGAGGCTTTTGGTCACTGATCTTGAGGATAATCACTATCCAAAAGCCTCGAACATTAAGAAAAAATTTCAAACCCTTGCATGGAATGGGAATACAAAAGCGAGGAAAAATAAAATCTATAGCATAGATGCATCTAAACCCTAGTCTTATTAAGCACAACCATGAGTTATTATCCTATTAACACTTCAAAGTTTTGATATGAAGGAAGCCGAAACTTAAAAGCTCATCTGCAATCACAAAACTCCACTGCGTCTGTATTTTCTATGCTTATTAATTAGTTTGGTAGTTCTTTCTCTGCACTCTTAGAAAAAACAAACAAAACAAAATAAAAGAAAATAGTTCCACAAATACATACCTAGCCATGAAATAAGGGATTGCATTGTTATCCAAAAATTTAAATAACAAATAAAACATTACATACCTTCTCACTTTGCCTCTGTTATTGCCCAACCATCAGATCCATCCTCTCATCTTATGTTCTTTATAACATTACCCTTCCTCTCGATCCCAACCAACAAAAAGTAACCTCTCGTCCCCAACCAATTGGAGCCAAAATATAAACGAACAAACCAAAGTCAAACACAATCTAAATAAATAAAAAAGATGAAAGATATCACACAAAATTGAAGGTTGAAACAATTAAACATGGTCATTCTCAAGCAACAGAAAGAAAAGGAAGATCGATAAATATCTAACAAACCCTAACTCTAAGATCTATTCAGATTTACTCTCCAATTTCTTCTCTCAGCCAAGAAATTCAAATATTCTCTAATCTTCTTTTCCTAGCCAAGCTCACAAATGTTGCTTATCTTTCCATTTTTTCATCTAAATCACATACATATCTTTGAATATAGTCTTCAATTTATTCTGCAATCTTTTGTCCTCCCACCCAAAAAGGGTCGATCCTCTCCAATGTTCTCTCCCATCTTATTCTTCCACCCAAGCTCGCAAATGTCATCGTTCTTTCCATTTTCCGTATAATTACAATAAGGATATCAGATTTCATCATACATTTTGATCTCTCAAATCCAATGGCAC
>SNQJ01S0287551.1:0-11065 GCA_010110895.2 Picea sitchensis | reverse complement strand
CATGTGGGTATTACGACCTGGTGGGTCATCAGATTTGATATTGGTCTTCCCTGGGTATTGAAAGTCCACATTTTTCATGTCATTGTACAATATAGGTGTCTCTTTTTAAATGCTTAGTTGCCTCTTTTTATATAGGTTAAACAAAAGAGTTGAAGAAGTTGATTCAAATCTTTGAATTTAAACTTGACTAGCTAAGGCATAGTGTGTAATCTTTTACATATTCACATATTATTTGTAATAATTCAAACAAGCATGTTAAAGAACGGGTTGGATAAATCCATATCCGAATTGAAGGAATACCTTAATCCACAAACATTTCTCCAATACTAAATGTTTTTGCAACAAATATTGCACCCTCTCCCTCATTAGAAATCATGGAAATTTTGCACCCTCTCCCTCATTAGCGATTATGAAAATCTTGCACCTTATCTGTTATGATACAAAACCTTAAAATATCATATGAAATTAGAAGTACACACGATGTACACCATTGTGAGCGTGGAACACAACTCCAAGATAGGTAAGAGATATGAGTTGCACAATAACTCCTTAGAGAATAAGAGAACCTCCCCCAAATACCAAATACATTAATGCCTCCAAATTAGATGTCCTCGATAATGACTATATGATATTTATATACCTATTCACACATTGAACATGTGGCCACTTTATTATTAGGCCAACCACTATCACATGTACATTTCACCCTATATATGCCCCCCTTGGGGTCATATCATATACATTTAACCCCATTTATCATATACATTTAACCCCATATATGACCCCCTTGGGGTCATACCATAGTACCCTCCTTCAAAATATTTTTCCTCAAAGCTTTGCAATTAAAGGCTTTACATGTGATGAAACCAAGTAATATGATTTTATTATTTTCCTACTTTCTTCCTTCCATGGATGATGATCCATCCATCCAATCTCAATTATTTTCGGTCTTAATCCTTGATGGATGACTATTGCATAATTTTGTTTCTTTTGATTCCACGCATTATTGTTGTAACTTCTCCAGTTTGTAGTAGTTGTTGGTCTTTGATAATATCCTATTGAATAATGGTTTTGTGATTCCTTGTTCCATGAATATATATGAGCATCCCATCTTTTCCTTGATAATGTTGATATCAATCTTCTTGTCTTCCTTCAAATATTTCTTGGTAATGAGGGTGTCAGTTTAGTTTCACATTGGATGGTTTTCCTTTACTCTACATAACCATTTCATCCATGTTCTTTTCAAAGATAATGACATCCTCTATTATCTTTGCTTTGTCTTTGATTACTCTTGCCTTGGAGATAATACCATCATATTTGACATGCACATTCTCTAAATGGAGTTCAACTTCTTCAAGTGTCTTTTGGTGACATTCTTGAATCTTGTCTTCTTTCTCTCTTTGAAGTTGCAATGTGACCACATCTATCAAATTCAAAAGTCCTTCTTCATTTCTAGATTACATTTTTTATTTTACTTTGTTCATGTCTAGGGCTTCTTCAATCTTCTTGCAAATTTACTCTTCAAGTCTTTTGGTAGTTTGTTCATCCAAGATCCTTGATTTTTCTTGATTTTGATAATGCTTCCTTTCTTCTTTCAATATCTTAATATTATCTAGTATTTTTTTTAATATGATTTCATAATCTACATATTTATTCATATTTCCTTTTTAATTCTTCCCTTGACTCATGCTTTTCCCACTTCCCTTTGCTACTCTTTCCCTGTTTTATTTTTTGAACCCCCTTAATGAGGGTTTTTCTTCTTTCAATATCTTAATATCATCTAGTAGTTTTTTTATTATGGTTTCATAATCTACATATTTATTCATCTTTCCTTTTCAATTCTTCCCTTGACTCATGCTTTTCCCACTTCTCTTCTCTACTCTTTCCCTGTTTTATTTTTTGAACCTCCTTAATGAGTTCTTCAGTAAGGTATTGTATCTTAGATATCCCATCACCCTTCTTCTTGATATCTTCTTTTTCTTCTTTTAACTCTTCTTGAATTATATACATTGTCTCAATTTTTATATCTCTAATCCATTTATTTGAGAAAAGTTCTTCAAAAATTTTCCATGTAATGTGTAATATAGTAACTTCATCGAGGATATAATCAATATATCATCAATAATGATCCAATATAGTTATCAATACTATTCTCCTATGTTTTCTCTTTCCAACAACTTTTGAATCCCCTCAATCAAACATCCCAATCAAAAGTGATGATAATTTTAAGTTAACATACCTTTTAAAACCCTGATTTGGGGAGTATCTTACTAACTTACAATTCTTCTGATGTATCTCTTAAATTTATGCACTTCTAAGTGTAAATTATTTTCATATAGTACTATTATATTTCTTCTCTACAATGCCACAATTATGAACAAAATTCAATGTTCCACGTAAAAGTTATGGTAACTTTCCCAAAACTTGTTGATTATTGGACCTTTCTAGAGAGTGAACTCATATAGAATGACATGTGTCCAACATTTCATATTTGATTATAATGTACTTAACTGGAATACTATGGTCTATTTATTTCCAAAGGAACTAGTGGCACTCAATTTGAACTTTCCAAACTTCAAATATGACACTTCTACCAAGAACACTTGTTTGAGACTAGTCAAAATACCCTAATTTCCACAACTTGTATTTCAGAAATTGTAGTGTCTATGAATCCAAAATTGTTATCGCATGTATTTATACATATGTCCTCATACTCATGAAAAATTCATATTCTGCAGCTTCACTGAAATAGTTTTATAGAGAAAATTCCAAAATGACTCGTTTGAGACTAATTCTAGGACTAGTAAAAAACCTAAACTTCCACAAGTTATATATTAGAAAGAAAAATGATCCAAAACTTACAAATTTTACCCCAAGTACTTAGATATGTCTCCTTACGATCCTAAACACTGCATAGTCTGAAACATCACCAAAATAAATTTATAATGAAAATTCCAAGATGACTTGTTTGAAGGAGAAAAAATCTAGGATTGTATGCTTTGAAAACAAATGTTATGATCCAAAACCTTAAAATATCAAATGAAACTAGAAGTACACACCATGTAAACCAATGTGAGCATGGAAAACAACTTCAAGATAGATAAGAGAGATTATTTAGATAATAACTCATTGAATAATATGAAAAACTTCTCTAAATACCTAAATACATTAATACATCCAAATCACATCTCCTCGATAATGACTATATGATCTCTATATATACCTATTCACACATTTCACATGTGACCCTTTTAGGCCAACCACTATTACATATACACATGTGCATTTTTCCCCATATATGCCCCCCTTGGGGTCATATCATATACATTTAACCCTATATATGCCCCCTTTGGGGTCATACCATTGTCCCTCATCAGCAATCGTGCAAATCTTGCACCTTGTCCCTCATTAGTATAATGAATTACGAATTCCATGAACATCGTATTTAACCATCAATCTAGAGGCTTTACTCAATGCTCATCTAGTGGACACCCAACAAGTCTTTGTGATATAGACACCATTCTTTTTATTTTATTTATGTACTTATGCTATGCAATGTAAATATGTACACATATTGTGATGTCCATGATCCTCATATTTACACATCAATCCAAATGCTCTACTCGATTTTTTTTTGTTTATTTATATACTTTTATTATGTAAATATGTACACATATGTATGATCACTTAATTTCACAGTAACAATATAAACACACAGTGTTAATCATACTTATGACATAAATTTATAGTAACAATGATATTTGTTTGAGATATACAACTATAAACATATCCCATCATACTTATGAGTACACAAATTTGAACTTATTTGAACTTATGTACACCTTTCTTTTTATTTATTTATGTCCTTTTACCAAGTAAGTCTATGGACATTTTCAACTATACTTAGGAAGCACATAAGTTCATAGTCACAATTTTGGAAAAGTGGATGTATTCTTTCATTTGGATCTACAACTATAAACATATAGACATTTTTCTTTTGTTTAACTATGTACCTCTACTACGTAAATATGTAAACATCCAATTATTATACTTATGAAGCACATAAATTCATAGTAGCAATTTTGGATAGATGTAGTTATAATTTTGGATATATAAAGGTACATCTTTGTTTTGGATATATAAAGGTACATGGATGTATATCTTTGTTTGAGATGTAAATCTATATGCATCTTCAATGTAGATATAATTTTGGATGTATAAAGATATATCTTTGTTTCAAATGTAATATGTATATGAGGGTTTCACTCTCGTCACAAAATATTTTAGGACAGTTTTTTTATAGACCTTTGTCTTGTCAGTTCTTTGGCAGAGCTTTTATTTTTGATAACATTTTCTCCTCATAAACTATTTGTTACAGCAATTCTACTTTTCTCGATCCATTGGCATGAAGTCTCACTGTGAGTGAAAGACTTGCCTTTTAGGGCTATTTATCTTGCTATTTGTAATCATGTTGAAAGAACACATTATATTATAATATATAATTGATCATTTTTTTCTGCTGGAAAAAAAACAAGTTTAGATAGATCGAAGTATATCTTTGTTTGAGATGTAATTTTGTCATAATTGTAAAGCAGTGATAAAGACATAGTAACAATTTTTGATAAGTGAAATTATATTTTTTGTTTAAGATGTAAACCTATATACATGTTATATCATACTTCATAAGTTTAGTAACAATTTTTGATAAGTGAAGTTATATTTTTTTGTTTGAGATGTAAACCTATATACATGTTATATCATACTTCATAAGTTTACAATGACAATTGTAAATAGATAAAGGTATAATTTGAATAACTATAAGTATATCTTGGTTTGAAATCTACAATTATATACCTATCTAAATATAAATTTACAATAACAATCTTTTAAATGATTATAAATACAATTTTATTTAAAATATGTTATGTATAAATAAATTTATCTTTAAATAATAAGTTCTAATTTTTTAATTTNCTATAAGTATATCTTGGTTTGAAATCTACAATTATATACCTATCTAAATATAAATTTACAATAACAATCTTTTAAATGATTATAAATACAATTTTATTTAAAATATGTTATGTATAAATAAATTTATCTTTAAATAATAAGTTTTAATTTTATAATTTAAAAATTAAAAAAAAAACACACACACAAATAATTAAATAATTAAATATTTTTCATATATGAATTTTTTTTTATATATATATCCCAATCTTAAAGATTTATTTTAAATCACAAATTCTAATTTTTTAATATAAAAATTAAAAAAAAAAACACACACACAAATAATTAAATATTTTTCATATATGAAAATTCTTTTTTTTATATACATCCAAATCTTAAAGATTTATTTTCTTGTAATGGCTAATCATTTCATTTACTAAAATTAATATAAAAAATCCATTTTTTATACTTAATATAAAAATAAAAATAATATTTTAAATTTATTTTAATCTTAAATTCATCTATATCTCTACTTTAAAGTAACTAAGACATCGTGACTTTTTCATTTTTTAGTAAATAAAAAGGGAAAATATTATTTTAAATTCATTTTGATATCAAATTCATCTCTACTTTTACTTTAAACTAACACATCTTGACTTTTTATATAAAATATATATAACGTAACTACGAGTACTTTAAAGTAACCAACACCTAGTGACTTTTTCATTTTTTAATAAATAAAAAGGGAAAATAGTATTTAAATTCATTTTAATATCAAATTCATAAATACTTTTACTTTAAACTAACATATCTTGACTTTTTATTTAAAATATATATAAAGTAACTACGGCATCTTGACTTTAAATAAAATAATACTTCCATGATTTTAAGTCTTGACTTTAAATAATATATATAGGTACACTCATGAAAAATAATATATCTTGATTTTAAATATAATATATAGTTACATTAATAAAGAATTTAATAAATGTCCTCCAAATTTGAAGGAGTCTGGAAAATGGTTGAGCGTAAACCTTAGCGCTCTACAACACTCCCCTATTTTTCGTCTCATGCACTAACTCACCGCCTGAACCACTTGAGTACGGTCAGACACTGCAGCCTGAGAAGACACGATGAGTCTGGAAGGGGGGGGAACCCTCCTCGTACAACAATGTTATTGCCAATGACAGGGTTGGGATGAGGGCCAAACAACCTGCCTTCAAGCCGCCGCCGCATCTTTGAGAACATATATTATCCCAAGAACATGGACTCAAGAAGGAAATGGATGTGGAAGCAAGTTCGTCCCATCCAAAAGAACCTCGCGGATGGGAACCGGGTAAATGCATCCCACAATCGAACAAACCACCTCGTTATCTCATTAGCTTGAACAGGGTGGGTGAACACACCCAGTTCATGCAAGGACATGCCCTAATCGGTAAGTTCCTTGGACTCTGGCCCTCTGAGCGGGACCTAACTCGGTGGATTAAGCACTGGTGAAACCCCAAAGGCAATTATGAGGTTCAGCTCAGCGCCAAAGGCTTTTTCACGATCATCCTGTACAACATCAAGGACAAGGACAGAATCTTCGACGATGGGCCATATTTCTACAACTCAACTGGGCTATTCATGAGGTTCTGGACAAACCGCTTCAGCCTGAAAAAGGAAGACTTCACAATGGCGCCAGTCTGGATCAGACTATATTCCCTACCCCAAGAATTCTGGTTGGAGGAAATACTCATGGGAATAGGAAATACAGTGGGGAGATATGTCAAATCATTAAAAGCAACAAAGCAGAGAAGATATACCTCCTATGCACGAATGTGTGTCTACATGGACATCTCAAGAGCTCCACCTGGATCTATCACTCTGGAGTATCAAGATGAGGACTGGAGCCAAACGATAGACTATGAACACATACCCTTTTGCTGCAAAAAATGCCATGAACACGGTCACCTCTTCAGAGACTGCCCCCTGAATGCCCAGGGTCCTAATGCGGGGGAAGCCAAGCAAAAAGATAGATTCACCACAGTCACAGGTAGAAAGAAGAACCCGCCAAGGAAACAAAACACTAGCACAACTCCAAAGATCTCCACCAAAAAMTCTTATGACATCCTGAACAAGTTACCAGAAGATGAGGAGATCCAAGATCCGCACAAAACAAAAGCTCAGGAGAAAGGAAAAAGCCAAGCCGATCCTCCCCCTAAACAGAACCAAGAACTCGCCCCAGCAGAAACACTTGGGACCGATGGGGACACCCAAATGCAGTTGAATGATCATGATCTAGAGGACATAGATCTAGAACAACTTGAAGAAGCTCTCAATCGCAAGGATCTGCAAACCATTCCCGTAGAACAACTACGCAAAGTCCACAAAGTCTTCGTTGACTCCACCACTGGATCCACAGCCCAGCTGAGCATAGCCACAGATCCAAGCGCAGAAGCAAAGCGTGCGCCAAGGGAAAACAAAAGAAGAGGATGCAAATCGGCACAACAACTAATCAAAGAAGCAGGTAATCTCCTACTCAATTCAGGATAGATCCAAAGGCTCTCGAAGGGATACCTCCATCGACCTCTACACTCTCAATGATGAAGATAATCACATGGAACATCAGAGGACTCAACGGTCGATCCAAACAGCAGATCCTCTGAGACTGCATCAAGGAAGAAAACCCAGATATCCTCCTACTCCAGGAAACTAAATGTGCAGGAATAGAAGCAGAAACCATCTTTCACCGAAGTTGGCATGGGTGCGACTTCATTTATTCTGATTTCGTGGGTGCCTCCGGGGGCCTAGCTATTCTCTGGAACCCTAATACTATCACATTAAATCAACCCTTCTCCACCTTAGGCACGCTCATGTTGCACTTCATGGTCACAGGGTCAAGCAAGGAAGGAGCCATCATTAATGTTTAGGGACCGCAAAGCCCAAATGATAAAAAAAGCTTCCTGAAGAGAATAGACTACATCAAAATGCTTCTGGATACACCCAACTGGGTCCTGGGGGAGACTTCAATATGATCCTGAGGCTGGAAGAAAAAACTAGAGGAACCAGGTGCCTGGAGCAAGACAGTGGTAAGTTCAAAATACTCATTGACCAGCTAAACCTAGTAGATATTGAAACTAGAAATGGTATGTTTACTTGGTCCAATCGCAGATCAAGCCACCAACATGTGGCTTTCCATCTAGATCGCTTCCTTACATCGGAAGCCCTCCTAGAGGAGGATCCTGCTATGGAAGCCAATATCCTACCAAAAATGGGATTGGATCACTGGCCCATTTTTTTCTGTATGGATACAAGGGATACTCCCAAGCTCAAACCCTTTCACTTTGAGAAATTTTGGCTCTCCCATCTCGACTTCCCTCAACTCGCAAAGTCCTGGTGGGACGAGGTAGCAATAGACCATGGGACCTACATGTATAGATTCCAGCAACGCCTTAAAAACTTCAAGCAACATCTGAAGCACTAGAACAAAACTACCTTTGGAAACATAATCCAAAGCATTCAAAAAATTGAGCACAAACTGGAAGACCTACAACGAACCTTCATTTCAGGATTCAGGACCCCAGATCTCATGAAGGAAGAGGCGGAACTCCAAGAAGAACTGGATGACCAGAAAAAGCAAGAAGAAATTTTGTGGCGCTAGAAATCTAGAGTTCAATGGCTCAAAGAGGGAGAGAAGAAAACTAAGTTCTTCCATCGCATAGTGGTACATCGCAAATACATCAACAGGATAACCCAGCTAGATATGCTCAAGAAAATCCCATACGATATCACAACCTAATTGTCAGGGAACTCAACTCTTACTACAAGGAGCTTCTCACGGAAACCAATGAGAACAGGGAGGATGCCATACAGAAAATAACCAGGCACATACCCACGCTGGTTACGCAAGAACAGAATGAGGCATTGATGAGGCCTATCACCCAAGAAGAGGTGGACAAGGCAGTCAAGGAAATTCCCTCAGGTAACTCTCCAGGCCCCGATGGCTTCACTACAGAATTTTTCCATCATTCTTGGGATTTAATAAGGGAAGAAGTCTGGCAGGTGGTGGAGGAATCTCAAACCTCAGGACAGGTACTCTCAGCCCTAAATGCCACCTTTCTCACCCTCATCCCAAAAGAGGAAATATTCACTCACCCGAAGCAGTACAAGCCAATTTCCCTTTGTAACGTCATCTACAAAATCATCACCAAGGTTATAGCTACTCGCCTAAAGCCTATCCTCCCCTTTGTCATGTCCAAAGAAAAAACTAGCTATGTGGAAGGGTGACAAATCATGGACAGTGTCATCCTCGCTCACGAGGTGATCCACTCACTAAAGATGACCAAAATCCCTGGTATGCTCATCAAACTCGACCTTTCAAAATCTTTCGATAGACTGAGCTGGCAGTACCTACGTTCCATTCTTGAATCCTTTGGTTTTGAAAAATTTTGGGTGAACTGGATCCTCAAGCTAACCTCTTCGGCCTTCTTCTCTATTATGGTCAATGGAGCCCCTTCACAGCCTTTCTCCCCCACCAGAGGTATCCAACAGGGAGACCCTCTCTCTCCCTTCCTTTTTGTCCTCATGATAGAAGGACTAGGTTGATACATCAAGGCGACGATTCTAGAGGGCTCCCTTCTTGCCCTACCCCTTCACAATCTTCAGCCTGCACCTTCACACAACCAATTTGTAGATGACACCTTGCTTATGAGCATCCCTACGGCGAGCGAAGCCAACAAGATCCACTCTATTCTCTCTGATTTTGAGGAAGCTTTAGGCATGGCTCTCAACTTGGACAAATCTAAGCTACACTTCTTCAACACGCCGATAGCTGTCCAAAATCACATCTCCCGACTCCTTGGCATTCCCAAGAGCTCCCTTTCATCCAACTACCTTGGCATCCCCCTTACGGCAAAACCAGTGCGCTCTATTTCCTGGAATAGCTTGCTCCTTTCCATCTCTCATAGGCTAAGCAACTGGACCTTCAGACCTCTAAACACTACGACTCACCTAGTTCTTCTTAAGTCTGTCTTGCAAGCCCTACCCACCTACCTCTTTACTGCTCTGGCAGCACCTAAATCGGTAATTAGAGTAATCAAGGGCCTCCAGCGAAATTTCTTATGGCATGGACACCAACCCAAGAAAAAATGGGCCCTGGTAAGCTAGGAAAAGATTTGCAAGCCTAAAAATCTAGGCGGCCTCGGCCTTCAGAACCCTGGAAAGCTAAATCAAGTCATGGGAGTGAAAATGTGGTGGCGATGGCTCCAGCATCCCATGGAACTTTGGGCACAACTATGGAAATATAAGTATGCCCCGACCACCCGGCATGATCAGCTAATCCAACTCAACGACCCAATCCAAGGCTCCAACATCTAGAACATGGCCTGACAGAATCGTCTTCTAATCCAAAAGCATGCCTTTTGGGAAATTAGAAATGGAGAAAGCGCCCTATTTTGGCAAGGCTCTTGGAAACAACAAACACCCCTAATCAATATGGAAGAGCTTAGCCCCCTCATGCTAGCACTTCAACAGGAAGCCTTCCAATGTGTCAAGGATATTTGGAGAACAACGGATAGGGATACGACTTGGCGACAATGGAGAACAGAACATTGGGCACTTCAACTCTCGGGAGAGGTGGATCTACAGGCCTGACAAGCTTGTGCAAGACACAAGAAAATTCCAATCAGGGAGGGCCCGAACATTCTTAGATGGGGCTACTCTACAACAGGAAACTTCTCAGTCAAAGAAGCTTATCACCTATAGGGGAACGATCAACAACATGATACAGAGCGTTTATGGAGCAAAATCTGGAACTCCACCCTATGGTCCAAAGTCTCTTTCTTTCTTTGGCTCACAGTACAAAACTGCATCCTCACCTGGGACAACCTCAGAAACAGGGGCTTCATAGGCCCTTCAATTTGCACTCTCTGTCAACAACAAGAGGAGACAATGGAACACCTCCTCAACAACTGTCCTTACAGTCAAAGGATTTGGGACCAAGGATCCCAAATGATGTGCCACTCGAATCATAACAGGAACATTATTTGAGATACCTTAGAACATTGGGACTCGATCTCTTTCCACAATTCAATCCTTGAGTGAATTTGGCAACTTCTCTCGGGTTTCTCCCTCT
>SNQJ01S0287550.1:0-10906 GCA_010110895.2 Picea sitchensis | reverse complement strand
ATCTTCTTCATCTTCCCCTTCTACTTCTTCTTCATCTTCTACTTCTTCTTTGTAAAGTTGTTCCGTTGATTCATTTTCTTTTACCTTTAATTCTCGTCCACATGTTTTATCAATTGTTACATTGATGCTTTCCACACCTTTGTTCAACCTCATATTGTAACACTTGTATGATTTCTTTGTACTTGAGTAACCAACAAGTACTCCTTTGTCCAAAAAAGAGTCAAACTTTCCCATTATTCCATGTTCTCTTTTGATATAACATTCGCTTCCAAATACTCTTAAGTGCTTCAAATTTGTTGGTCTTCCTTTCCATAGCTCGTAGGGAGTTTTATCATTGTTATTTTTGAGCATTACTCTCTTTTGAATGTGAATTGTTGTATGCACTCCATGTGTGCAAAAACTATTTGTCAATTTGGAATCCATTAGAATTGTTTGAGACATTTAATGTATTGTCTTGTTGTTTCTTTCAACAACTCCATTCTGTTGAGGTGTCCTAGAAACAAAGAATTGCCTTTTTATTCCATCCTTGTTGCATAATTACATAAATTCCTTTGAATTTAACTCTCTTCCATTATCAAATCTCAAACATTTCATTTTTTAATCCATTTCATTTTCAACCATTTCCTTGTAGACCTTGAAGTTTTCAAAAGCTTCTGACTTATTCCTGAGAAATACAATTGTAGTCATTCTTGTATAATCAGCAACTAATAACATAAAGTATTTCTCATATTTTAAACCCTTTGTTGTAGTTGGTCCAACTAGATCAGTATGCACAATTTCTAGTGGTCTTTTCGTTGAGTATTTGTTTTATTTGAACCTGGTATTTGTTTGCTTTCCTTGTTGACAATGCTTGCGTAAAGTGTTGGTTGGTTTCGTGATCTGCGGAATTTCTCTAACTCCTTCCTTTCTGCTAATGTTCACAAGGTTTTCAAAGTGTATGTGACCCATTCTTCTATTCGATAGCCAACTTTCATCTTCATTCCCTAAACAACACTTTTCATTTCCAATTCCACTTAATACATATATGTTGCTTGAAGTTCTTGCAATCAAGTTTCCCGAGCCTTCTTTTCTTATCTCGCACTTCTGTGAATCAAACGTAATTTAATGAACTTGGTCACACATTTTACTTACACTTAGAATATTATGTTTCATATCTTCTACTAGTAGAACTTTTTCCGCCTTGGTATTCTTGTTTCCAATTCTGACTATGCCTTTTCCAATGATTTTAGTTGAATCATCATTTTCGAAGGAGACTGATCTATCTCTTTCCTTTATTAATGTAAGAAACCTGCCTTTATCCCCTGTCATGTGTTTTGAACAACCATTATCAATATACCAACCATGTTTCTTCTACTTATCTTATAGAGTGAGTGTGTATTCTTCATTTCTATATTGATTATTCTTTCTTATCCATGTCCTCTTTTGAGTTTCCTATCTGTGATTGTTGTTGTTCTGTTGTGGTTCTCTAGGAGGGACTGTCATTATACAATATTTGGCAATGTGTCCAAAGTTTTTATACTTGTAGCACTCCACTTTAGTTCTCAATGATTCAAACCTATTGTAACTTCTTCTTTGTGTTTCACTAGGCCTTCTTGGATAACCCTTTTGTGTATGACTTTCAAAGTTGTTTATGTTTATGTTGTTAGCTCTGCAATTCACAGCTTTATGTAAAAAATTATTGCATGCATAACATAAACCAAAAAAGATAGATTGATACCTGGGATTTGAAGATCTTCTAAAAGGATTTACTCTTATGAATCCTTCTTCTTCCTGAGGCCTATCTGTTTATGTCGATCGTTGATTCTGAAATATGAATATTCTCGGTGGAGGAGTGTCCCTGTAATCTTCCTTGTAGGTCTTCCTATCCTCTTTGATTGTTTCTACATAGTTTTTTGGATATGCTTCTTGTTCTGTTGTTTTGGAGCTTGATCCCTTTTCTGTCTAATTGTATCCAAGTCTGGACTTGTCATGATGAGGCTTTTGACTGCTGATAATGTCATCCAAAACTTTTGAGTTGTTCTGCATATTTTTCTTTTGAATATCCTTTGTTAATGTGACAATCTATGCTTCCAAATTTCCAATGATCATGTCTCTTTCTTCTAGTTGTTCTTTGAGTGATTATTCAATTATTTTATCTTCTTCTATTTTAAACTTCAAATGTGTGATCATTTTTTCTAGTTCATGAGTGTCTTGTTTCTTCTCTAGTTCCGCTTGTAGCTTTTTGTTTTTCTTCTTTTCTCTTCTTATAACTTCTATGGAAATCAACAATTATTCTTGGTAGTCAACTTCTACCTTTTCATATTCTTATTCGGTGTCTTCTTTATCAAAGTCTTCTACTTCCATGAATAGAACTCTTTATGTCTCACTATCACTGACCTCATCTTCATCTAATGAGGAGATGTCTTCTTTGGTGCATAAGCTTTTCTTGAAAGCTTTCTTTGTTTTATATTTGAGTAATCTTCATCATTCCTCCTATTTTTCTTATGAGGACATTTGTTAGAAAAATGACCAATACCATCATAATTAAAACAAATCAATGGAAGCTTACCTTTATATCTATTGTTGGTTCCCTTGTTCAATATTCTGATAAAGTTGGTCTCTTCTTCATCATCTTCCAAGATTTCACTGATGTTGCTATGTTCTTTTTCCTTTTGGATGCTTTGAAAGATCCTTATTTTATATCTAGATTTTCCTGTTCAGTTCTCATTTCATATGCTTTGAAGATTCCATGTAGTTAGTCCATGCTTATTGAGTCTAGATCTTCTCTTTCTTCTAATGCTGATATCTTAGGATCAAATCTCATAGGAAGAGATCTTCATACCTTTTGAACAATTACATATTCTTTAATTTCTTCTCCCAATATTATGATTTCATTTATTCTTTCATCGGCTTGTAAGAAGTAAGCTGCAATATTCTCATCTTCCTTCATCTTTAGTTGTTCGAACTGGCCTCTGTACGTTTGAACCTTTGCTGCTTTGACTTTTGAATATCCTTCATAAATATTTTGAAGTTTGTCCCAAATCTCTTAAGGCCATTCAAAAGTGAAATTATGGCTTTGGAATTATTTTGATTGAGTTTTACTGCTCTTTAATTTGTCAAGGGAACTGTTGGTTCTTTGTATCCATCTAAAAATAATTTCCAAATTTTAAATCCTTGTTCTTGTATATATGTTTTCATCCTTCTTCTCCAAAATGCATACTTTTGTCCATCAAACTATGGTATTCCATTTTTATACATGTTGTTTGTTTCCATGATCTACCATTCAGTGGTTAAACTCATTTCTGAAGGAACCTGCTCCAACTTCCATATCTTCCTTATCTTACAATAGTTGCAGAGTAAATAAACAATGAACTTCCATATCTTGAAGAAGTACATTCATTGGAAGCACCAACTTCCTTTGTTTTCCAGTTGCAACTGGAAGGAAGCTCCAACCCCATAGTTTCTCAGGATACAACCTGAGTGACACTCCAACTCCCCAATTCTATGGATACAACTAGAAGGAGGCTACAACCCCCTATGTTTTTCAACTACAATCGAAATGTGGCTACAACCACCTGTCCTTGACCCATCCAACCACCCCAAAATATTAGTAGAATGATGGAACCATTGTCACACAATCACTGTGAGATATACCACTGTAAACCTATACCAACCTGTACAGGTTCCATGCAATCAATCTGTACCTCAAATGAACACATATCAACCAAATACAATAGAAAAATGACTTGTAGTTCTGCAACATGCATATCTATGTGCCCTATCTTTTATGCAACCTGCGTATGTACACGACCTATCAGTTATGTAGCCTGTGTATGCCTTCTGAAAATTAGAGTTTTCTTTCTTCTGAAAACTTATGACACTATGTAGCTTCTTTCACATAGATCTGCAACATGTCACTGTACCCATACTGTAATTGTACCCTGTTCTTTCATCCTCATACATAACCTTTACCCAAAAACTCGATATCTCTCTCTAGTAATGTGCCATATAAGTGTGTGTAATCATGAACAAGTATAATAACCCTCACATGATCTAGACATCAAACCTTTCCTCATATTCAACTGCTCAATACATCAACCACTTCACAAACACAAGCTCTCAACCATGTACAAAAAAAAAAACCTTAGCCGAATGCCAAGAAATACAAGATGTGCTTCAACTCTAAAAAGAAGTATCAATGATAAATATTTATTATACTAGCAGTGTATTTATGTAGATCTGGATTATACAGATGATCCCATGCAGCCACTAGCCTCTCTAGGGAGAATCCTCAAATCTCCATAACCATTTCTCATGCATACATCAAAATCTAACTACACATAGAAATAAGACATACCTTTTGAGACAGTGGATAGATCTTATGTATTTGATCACCCTAAACCTTTCTGGGAGCTTGATCTCAGAATGTAGAACCTCGGGATCTTCATCTTCTCAAGTTTCTATGGCTTTACCCTCATGCACGATCCCTAATACAACTCCATCCCACATATGTACGCGCCCTAATACACTGTTATCCTGCGTACACCTCAGAACTTAGGTTTTTTTAGTATTCTCTATAATTCCAAAAATTTCACCGTCAACCCTTCGTGCTACCTCAGACTTTCCCAATTTCATATGTATCAATGAGTACTTGCAATAGTCCTTACACAACAATAGATATTCAAGATTCTCAAGTGTGATTAAATGAGAGACCTTTGCCTCTTATTTATATTTTCATGTAGCTTCCTCAAGGGGTTACCTTCTAACCATATTAATCCACTTTCCTTAGTTTAGGTCTAACAACTTGTCCACTTGACTTAATAACTTTCCAAAATTGTAATTTCTCCATTAACTTTATTACTCAAATAATTTATTTTGCATACACTTTGACTTATAGTACACTCATCACTTCACTTTATTATTTAAATAATTTCTTCTTTGCAATCACTTTGACTACTTTGACCTTTTGGGTCTTCTAGATGACTCATGAGGGTTCTCCAACTTCACATGGCCATAACTCTCTAACCGTGATGAGTTATGTGACATTCCACATACCACCAGAAATGGCATGACATGTACTATCCATCCAGAATAGTCTTACCTGAAAATATATCAAAACACATACCATTATCCAACAAACAAACTTGGTCCCATTACCCAAACCTTTGTGTTATCGAAATTCGCTATCATACTTTCTTCAAGGGTTGACACCATTGAAAACCAACCTAATTAATAAACAATTTCCCCATTTGGCATTGATTGCAACACTCTAATGCAATACTGAAGTCATATCACTCATGCTCCCCCTCTGACAATCTCTCCCCCTGGAACCATGCCTCTGTGCTCTTTCTCCAAGAATTTACCTTTGCATATGATAAATCTCTCCTCCTTTGTCATCATTGGAAAACATACCTTTCCATCTGGGGTTGTTCCCCCTAACTAAATTGTCCTTGGGGATACTCCCCATGACTTAACTCTTCTTGAAACCGATCTCCCAACCTAAAGTGTCCTCTTTATGGTGATTCCTCATGTAAATAAAATACATATAAGATAAGCATTCAAAATAATTCATTTTGGAGTAGAAATTACTCTGAGTCTCTAGCGAAGATACTCAAAGGCTTCCCATGGAAGCGGTCTTGTAAAAATTTATTCCACTTGTTCTTTTGTGCCCACATATTCAACTCTGATGTTCTTCTCTGCAACTTGTTCCCGTAGAAAGTGATGCTTGATTGGAATGTGCTTTGTCTTGGAGTGCATCATCGTTTCTTTGAGATATTGATGGCATTTGTATTATCATAATATATTGGAATGGGCTCATCATTCTCAACTTGTATATCTGTCAGAGTTTGTTTCATCCATAGAACCCATGTACAACATGTTGTTACTGCAATATACTCTACTTCAGCTGTAAATAAGGATATTGATGATTGTTTCTTGCTTAGCCATGATACTAAATGTAACACCCCTGACCATCAACACCATTATCGGGCAATGCTACCTAGATACCTTGTATTTCAATAAAATAGCTCTGATACCAATTTCTCACACCCCAGCCACCCAGGCCGACGCATGCTACTCATAGAAATGAAAATTTTCATATGCATATAAATATAAACCTAAACAAAAAATGTATTTTGTTCATACATAGATTAATTGGAAATAATAGTAAAACCATACATGCATTACTTCACATGAGAAACCCATAATATAACAACATATACAGACAATATTAATCAATTATAACACATGTACATATACACAACATGTAAATGATCATAGGAATAGATACTCATATTTCAACTAAAGTACACCAACTGTTTGCAGACCTTCCACGAACCTCCTAGTCTTAGAACATGATGCTCATCATGGTTAGTAGTGGGTCACCCCCGAGTTGGTACTAAGCTCCACCTAGGGCAAGGGAATCCTACACTAGGTTGAGGTTACAAGAAACTACACATTACAACTAGAAGGATTCTCTCTAGGAGCCTTCTTACACCCACTACTCATAGACTCTCATTCCCCACATGCCTGTTCCACCCCAGGGATGTGCACCTTCATTGTTCGATAGTCCATCGACTGCTCCACTTCCCCTTTCTGGGTCTTGACAACAAGCCAGATCAGGAATTCTCATAGCTCTATAGCTAGTGTTGGACTCTCTCTGGGAGAAAATCACTTCCCAACAAATTCTCTCACATGGAGATAGATTCTCATAGGCCTGGCAACCTGCCTCTTCAACCACAGGCCTGAAAACCTGCCTCTTCAACTAATATTCATATTAGTTACAGTAAGGTGAGGCCAACAACAAAGATTCAATATTGTTTAGGGAATGGAAACAACCAAAAAATTGGTAAGGTAGAGTACGGATCGATTTTGAAAAGTGCAGATATGTTGGGATTCATAGGAAACAACAGGTTGGCTTCCCCAGTTAGTGGTTTCAGAGGTGTGTGGATATGGAGAGGTCGATGACAAAGGCCAAACGAGTTAGGTGAGGATGGAAGAATGGGAAGAGAACCCCCCAACAAGTTGACTCTCCAGCTTAAATTTCATGTGCCTGATCCGACACATGTCACCCATGAAGCACGTTCCTTTCCATTTGGAAGTCACCCATCCTCCGAAAATAACTTAGGATAAAAACATATCCTTCTAATCAATTTTTGGAATAATAATAAATTATTATTTTCTTGGACTTAAGTCCTTAAGCTTAGCCCCTCTTTCCAACTTCTCATCCCCCTCTCCCTTACCTAGCCTAGTGGAATCTTAGTCCCCCATCACTCTTTCTTCGTGGTCAGTCTACATGGAGTGATGTTTTTATATTACTGATATGAATAGTTACATGTACAAAAACAGGCTCTTGGCCTTTAACAGCTAAGCTCTTCGGCCTAATAACACATAAGCTTACCATCTTATAATTGCTCAGCTCACCAACCTACAAAACATGTTTACAGTTCATAAATACAACTGGGGCTCTTCATTTGGGATACTAGAATCCCCTCCTCTTATTTTTGCACTGTCCTCAATGCAACTTATTTACACAACATCAACAAGATTTCCAAAATATTTAAAAATATGTGGGTATTCCGCCCGCATAGCATCCTCATGATCCCATGTCATGTCCTCAGGACCATACCAGGTCCACTGGACCTTTACAAGACCTATGGCTCGATTCTGGAGATGTTTTCTCTTCCGGTCTAATATGCGCACAGGATGCACCTGCAAGATGCCTTCTTGCTCCACCTGAATCACATTCCAATCAATTACATGATTATAATCAAGTATATCTTTCTTAATTAATGAAATATGAAACACATTATGTACATTTATTTATGCAGGCAATGCAAGCATATATGAAATTGGTCCAATCCTTTCTAGAATTTCAAATGGCCCACAATATCTGGCTGCCAACTTGGAACAGTTTCCCAACTTCAGGGAAATTTTGTTGGACTTCAATTTCAAGAAAACATGATCACCCACTTTAAAATCCCTGTGGTTTCTGTTCTTATCAGCATAAAATTTATTCATGTCTTGGGTAGACTTCAAATTCTTCTTAATATTCAACATTTTGTCTTCCATTTCCTTCAACAACTCTAGCCCAACCACTGCCCTATCAGCTGAGTTATCCCAGCTTACTGGGGTGTTTCACTTTCTGCCATAAAGTGATTCAAACGAGATCATCTTCAGTGATTCTTGATACCCATTGTTCTAGGAAAATTCTACCAAGTGTAGGTAGTCTTCCCATTTAGATGGTTTGTCCATCACATACATCACTGACATATCTTCTATCACTTGGTTCACCCTCTTTGTCTTCCCATCAAACTTTGGGTGATAGGCTATGTTGAAGTTCAGATTCATTTCAAACCCTTTGAATAACCCTTTCCATAATTTTGAAGTGAATTTAATGTCTCTGTCAGACACAATTGTCTTGGGAATACCGTTCAATCATTCTACTTTCTTCATATAGATATCAACAACATTAGTTGCCTTGTTTGTTGTTTTCAATGGAATAAAATGGACACCTTTCATAATATTATCCACCACCACCATGATGGAATCATGCTACGTTTCGGTTCTGGTCAATCCTATGATGAAATCCATTGTCACCACTTCCCACTTCCACTCAGGAATGGGTAAGGGATGTAGAAACCCTGTTGGGTGCCTATGTTCTTCTTTGACCTTCTGACACTCCATACATATGGCGATGTATTGTGCAATTTCCTTCTTCATGCCTAGCCAAAAGTAATGGCTCTTGACTGCTGCCACTATTTTCTGATATCCAGGGTGCCCGGTGTAAGTCACATTATGCATTCCTTTCAAGATCATAATTCTTAATTCCTGGAAATTAGGTACATAGATTCTATTTTTGTACAGGAGTGTTCCTTCAGCTTCCAATTTATAATCTTCCACTTTCTGTAGCATCTTATCTTGTTGTAGCTTTGCCACAAATTCCATGTAATGAAAATATGCATTTGCATCTTCTGAAAATTTTCCTTTAATATCAGTTTGATACATGCTAATGGTCATAGAATGTAGTTCATGCACTCTTCTATTGAGTGCATCAACCACTTGGTTGTCCTTTCCTTTGGTATGATTGATATCAAAGTCGTACTCACAAAGGAATTCCAACCATCTACTCTGCCTAACATTCAAGGTTGGTTGATGAAACAAATACTTCAGACCGTTATGGGATGTCCTCAATTCAAACCTCCTTCCCATGAGGTATTGCCTCCATTTCTTCAGGGCATGCACTATGGCTACCAACTCCAAATAATGAGTTGCATAGTTATTTTCATGATCCTTCATCTTTTTGGATTCAGAACATACCACAAACCCATTCTGACTGAGGATTCCACCCAATCATTATTTGCATGCATATGTACACACTAGTAAATATTCATTCGGATATGAAATCCTTAGGATTGGAGCATTGGTCAACAACTACTTCAATTGTTGGAAGCTTCTCTTACATTCTTCTGTCCATTGAAATTCATTATCTTTCCTTTGCAAGGAAGTGATGGGGTGAAATATCTTTGAGAACCCTGCAATGAACCTTCTGTAATATCTAGGTAGACCCATAAAGGATATGACTTCTATCACATTCTTCAGTGCTGACCATTCTCTAATGGCTTCTATCTTCTCAAGATCCATGACTTTCCCATCCTTTGAAATGATATGCCCCAAGGAATGGATCTTCTTTTGATAAAATGAGCACTTGCTCAATTTGACATACAGTTGGTGCTCTCTTAGAACCTACAATACTATCTTCATATGATGTTCATTCTCTTCATCTAACTTGGAATACATCAGGATGTCATCCAAAGAGACTATGACAAACTTGTCTAGATATTCCCTGAATACACCATTCATTAGGCACATTAAAACAATGGGTGCATTTGATAACCCAAATGAAACCACTATGAATTCATAATGACCATACCTTGTTCTAAAGGCAGTCTTGTTGATGTCTTCATCCTTTATCCTTACCTAGTGGTACCCTGAACTAAGATCTATTTTTGAAAATATCTTGGCATCTTTCAACTGATCGAAGAGAGCATCGATCCTTGGCAATGGATACTTGTTCTTTATAGTAAATTTATCCAACTATATGAAATCGATGCACAATCTTAATGTATCATATTTCTTCTTCATGAACAGGACCGGGGAACCCCAAGGTGACACACTTGGGTGTATATACCCCTTCTTAAAAAATTATTCAAGCTACAATTGCAGTTCTTTCAACTCTGGTGTACTCATTCTATAAGGATTTTTTGACACTGGAGCTGCTCCAGGCATCATATGTATAGAGAAATCAATATCTCTCTTCGAGGGTAGTCTGGGTACCTCCTGGAATACATCTTCAAAATCTTTTAATACTGCATGGTATTCAGTATTTGACACCTTATCCTCAGGTTCTTCTTCGATATGAGCTGCAAATATTTGGCAGCCCTTCTTGTAACACTTCCTCAACTGCATTGCTGAGATTTATCTGACAGTAACCTCCCTTGGGATTCCATGCACTTTCCTTGGGTTTCCCTTCTCATCCAGGCATGTGAATGCCTTGCTATGACAATCTAATATGGCATGGTGTTGGTCCAACCAATCCATCCCAATTAGACAGTCATAGGAACCTAAAGGTAAGATGTTCAATTCATCCCTTGTGCTCAGTCCATTCATGTTCGCTGGACATGAATTAAGAAACTCAACAATATTTCTCTTGGATATTGTAGCCAGCTGTACTAACCAAGATTTTCCATGCTTGCTTCTTCGAAAATTCAAACTTTCCACCATTCTAGGATCTATATAACTATGACTAGCCCCTGAATCAATTAAAATATAAAAGGTATGGTTATTGATCATACCTTCAACTCCAATCATGTGTGATTGAAATTCAACTTTCTTGTTGTTTAGGGATGCATAGATCCTTGGTATTCTA